>PVJX010023144.1:0-29657 GCA_004027295.1 Dolichotis patagonum | reverse complement strand
TGCCTTTTGGTCTTTCCTTTTGTCATTTTTCTATATTTCCTTACTTTGAGCGGTGTTCCAAAGCTTTCTCTGCATGTGTGGTGAATTACCTCTTACACCCTCAGTTCCTGGAGGGGCAGTGGCTCCCCCACAGGCTCTTGGCTTCCTCACAGGGTCCTAACTCCCCTCTGTGGGCTCCTGGCTCCCTAAGTTGTAAGGCAAATGCTGGGTGTGGTCACCCCGGAGCCTGTGGAATCTCAGGCAGGCCAGGCCACCGTGCCTTGTCCCAGGCAGGTCTCCAGGAGGTTCCCTGCGAGTGAAGGGTGGGCCTACAGGTCCCAAAGAGTCAGGCCAGAATGTTGGTTTCTGAAAAGTTCCCGGTCCCAAACAGACCTGGCCAAGATGCCAGTCTCCACAATATTCCCAATCCAAACAGCCCGGGCCACTCTGCGGGTCCGAGAGGTTCGCGTCCCAAAGAGACAGTCTGCGATGCTGCTTTCTGGGACACTTCCTGGGGGTGAAGGTCGGGGCTACGGGCCCAAACAGACCTGGCCCAGATGCTGGTCTCCAGGCAGTTCCCTGTGGATGAAGGGCAGGCCTACCAGTCCCAAACAGTCATGCCGAGATGCAGGTCTGCGCAGATTTTCAATCCCAACAGCCCAGGCCACTCTGTGGGTCCGAGAGGTTCGGGTCCCAAACAGACAGGCTGCAATGCTGCTTTCTGGGAGACTTCCTGGGTGTGAAGGGCTAATTTGAATTAATATTTCAGTTTTGGTCCCGCTTACAAGGTCCTGAATATATCTCTTTATGTCCCCTAATGCTGTGTTTGAAGTTGCATTTTTGCTGCCCTCAATTTCTTTTGCATTTACCTCTCCTGGATCAATGTTCTCAGGGTTGGGGGCTGGGTTTTTTCTTCTTATTTCTCCCTTTCATCATGTTTTTGGTTCCTTCCATACAAGTGTACAGTGTAATTCCCAGACCCTTTTCTTGTTGGTTAAGGCTCCTCTAGAGGGCACCGGCTAGGAGCTTTTGCCCTCTTCAGTCAGTTATGAGAGATTAAAGTTCAGGCACAGGCAGTGTGCACTGGCTCTTCCCCTAGGGACCAGTCAACCTTTGCAGCGCACACTGCGTCAGTGTGCGCTGATCTCAGGGAATTAATTTGTAGCGACTCACTGTGTCCCAGCCAGGGGCGCGGTCTAGTCCAAGCAGATTCCACCAATCCGCTTGACGAGGGGAGCAACCAACTGAAGCCACTTCCTTATGGAGTTAAGGCTGTCCTGCCCAAATCCAACATGTCTTCCAGTCGGTTTCCCCTTTCCTGTGGGAGGGTCTTATTCCCATCACTCACCGCATGTTGATACAGGTCCCTGAGACCTGCTGGGCTCCCCAACCTCCAACTTCAGCGCAGCTGCAGTGCGATTTCACGGTGCCTCTGAATGGGTCGCGTGCAGGGTGGGTCCGGGCGGGCTGCACACAGGGCTGTTCAGCTCTGCGCTCCGGCAGCTCAAGCCAGTCGCTTTGGTGCGGATCCCTTTGTCAGGTTTCCGACAGGGATTCAGGCGGCTTGAGGAGTGTGCTGTATTCACTGATCTTAACTTCTCTTATGGTAGCCCCAGGACCTCATATTCGAGCGGTTTTTTGCACTTTAGTTTCTTCGTGGGTTGTGAGAGTCCATCTTTTTCTGTTTGGGTCTCTTCAGGGTGTTTTATTCTGGCATTTAAGCTGTCTCTCTCAGAGAGGGTCCCTCTCCTGCTACCTACCGGTCTGCCATCTTTGTGCTCCCCACAGTGATTTCTTTTGAAGTGCAAAAACTTTTCAATAATATGAGATCCCAGTTGTTGATCCTTATAAGTGTTTCCCATACAGTTTGCATTTTGTTCATGATTTCTCTGCCTACCTCTATGTTTCCAAGATTTCTGCCTACCTTGTCTTCCAGTATATTTAGTGTTTCTGTTTTAATATTTAGATCTTTGATCCATTTAGACTTTAGTTTTGTGCATAGTGATAGGCATGGGTCTAGTTTCAGTCTTCAGCATGTGGAGAGCCAATTTTTCCAACACCATTTATTAAAGAGGCTATCCTTCCAATGAATATGTTTGTCAAATATCAGGTGACTGAGTGTCTTTGTAGTTGTGCTTAAATCTTTCAATCTGTTCCATTGATCCTCAGGTCTATTTCTTTGCCAGTACCATGCTGATTTTATCACTGTGGCTTTGTAGTACAGTTTCAAGTCAGGAATTGAGATGCCTCCTGCCTTGCCTTTGTTGCCCAGAATCACTTTGCTATTCTAGGTTTATTCTGTTTCCAAATGAATTTTAGGAGTGTTTTCTCTAGATCTGTGAGGTATGTTGATGGTATTTTGATTAGGATTGCATGAAATCCGTATAATAGTTTTGGGAGTATGGAAATTTTCACAATGTTGGTTCTTCCTAGCCAAGAGCAAGGAATATCCTTCCATTTTCTAATATCTTCTTCAATCTCATTTTTTTAACATAGCATAATTTTCAGTGTAGAGATCTTTTATATTCTTAGGTTGATTCCTAAGTACTTCATTTATTTATATGCTATTGTGAAGGGTGATATTAACATATTTTCTCTCTCGGTGAGTTTTTTGTTTGTGTACAGGAATGCTATTGATTTTTGAGCATTGACTTTGTATCCAGCTACACTGCTGAATTTGTTTATTACCTCTAGCAGTCTTTTAATGAAGTTTTTGGGTCTTCTAAGTAGAGTATCACGTCATCTGCAAATAGTGATATTTAACTTCTTCCTTTCCTATCTTTATTCCTTTTATTTCTCTCTCTTGTCTGATTGCCCTGGCTAATGTTTCCAGAACTATATTGAATAGGAGTGGTGATAATGGACATCCTTGTCTTGTTCCTGATTTTAGAGTGAAACCTTTCAGGTTTGTCCATTTAGTATAATGTTGGGTGTTGGTTTGTCATAGATGGCCTTTGTAAGACTAAGGTAGACACTATGTATTTTAAGTTTTCTGAAGGGTTTTTATCATGAACATGTGTTAGACTTTATCAAAAGCTTTTTCTGCATCTATTGAGATGACCATGTGGTTTTTGGTTTTGGCCCTGTTGATGTGGTGTATGGCCCTGTTGATGTGGTGTATTACATTTATTGATTTGTGTATGCTAAACCATCCCTGCATTTCTGGAAATACATCACTTGGTTGTGATGTATAATCTTCTTTATGTTTGTTGTATTCTATTTGCCAGTATTTTATTGAGAATTTTTGCATCAGTGTTCATTAGTGAGACTGGCCTGTAGGTCTCCTTTTTGGTTGGGTCTTTCCCTGGTTTTGGTATCAGAGTAATACGTGCCTCCAGGAATGATTTAAGGAGGACTGCTTCTTTTTCAGTTTCATTGAAGAGTTTAAGGAGTATTGGCATCAAATCTTCTCTAAATTTCTTGCAGAATTCAGTCATGAATCCATCAAGATCTTGGCTTTTCTTTTTTGGTAAGTTTTTAATTACATTTTCAGTTTCATTTGCTGATATTGGGTTATTTAAAATTGCTATATCTTCTTGGTTGAGCTTTGGTAATTCATATGTTTCCAGAAATCTGTCCCCTTCTTCTGTGTTTTCCACTCTATGTGAGTAGAGATTTTCAAAGTATGTATTCATGTTCTCTTGAATTTCCATGGGATCTGTAGTAACTTCCCTTTTTTCAGTCCTTATTACATGAATTTGAGTTTTTTTTCTTTTTCTTGATGAGGTAAGCTAAAGGTTTGTCAATTTTGTTTATTCTCTCAAAAAACCAGTTTTTTGATTCATTAATACTTTGTATTTTTTTTTTTAGTTTCAATTGCATTAATTTCTACTTTAATCTTTACAATTTCCTCTCTTCTATGAGCTTTGGGTTTTACTTGCTCTTCTTTTTCTGGAGCTTGAGATGAAGCATTAGGTTGTTTATTTGTGCTCATTCTGTTTTCTTGATATGACAATTTATTGCTATATATTCACCTAATACAGGAGCACCCAACTATATAAGTGAAAGCTTAAGACCACTTTCATTGCATCCCACAGATTACGGTATGTTGTTTGCACATTTTCATTGAATTGTAGGTATTGCTTTATTTCTTCTTTAATTTTATCTGTAGCCCACTGGTTGTTCAGAAGATTTTTATTTAAATTCCATGTATTTATGCAGGTTTTGCAATTTCTTTTGCCATTAATTTCCAATTTCAGTGTGCTATGGTCATATATTATGCATGGAATAATTTCATTTACTTAATGCATGGAATAATTTGCATTTACTTAAGAATGTTTTATGGGATAATATATGGTCTATTTTCGAGAATGTCCTATGCGCAGTTGAGAAGAATGTGTATTCTAATGTGTTTGGGTGGAACACTCTGTAAACATCTACTAAGTCCAATTGCTCACAGGTATGATTCAGTTCTATTATTTCTTTGCTGACTTTTTGTCTAGTTATCTATCTCTTTGTGACAATGGGGTATTAAGAGCCCCTGTTATAATTGTGTTCTTGTGTATTTGGTTTTTCATGTCCATTAGTATTTGTCTTATATAATTGGGTGCTCCTGTATTTGGTGCATATATATTTATAATTGTTAGTTTTAACCTCTTGAATTTTTCCACTAATGAGTACGTAGTGACCTTCTTTATCTCTTTTAATCATTTTAGGTTTGAAGTTCACATTGTCTGCAAATAGAATAGTTACCCTTGCTCTTTTCTGGGTTCCTGTTGCATGGAATACTGTTTTCCATCCTTTGAATTTTAATCTATGAGTTTCCTTTTGGGTCAAGTGTGTTTCTTGTATACAGTATATTGTGGGATCCTGTTTTTTGATCCATTCTGTCAACCTATTTCTTTTGATAGTTGAATTGAGGCCATTTACATTTATGGGTATAACTGATACGTACTGGCTTGACTTTGCCATGTTATGTTCCAGTTGTTTGCTTTCTGCTTTTCTTCCTTGTTTAAGTTGACACTAGTGGGATTGAAGTTTAAGTTGTTTGTTGACACTAGTGGGATTGAAGGACCAAATATTAACCTGAAAGAGAAAAATTGCAAAATGAAAAAGCAAAATGCAATCTCAAACATCTAGTCCATCAGAAGCAAGCACAGGAGATATTGAAATAGAGGACTTCAGAAGTAATGCACCAGAAATCTCTGAAAAGATCCTTTTTCTTCCTTGCTTGTCCTACCTGGTGGTTTCTTTCTGTTGTTGCTTCAGAGATCATGATCATTTTTATCTCTTTCTAACATGTCTTTCAGTGCTCTTTCTAGGGTTGATTTGGTGTTCATGAATTTCTTCAGTTGTTCTTTGTCATGAAAGTATCTTGTTTCTCCATTAATTTTTGAATGAAAGTTTTGCTGGGTACATCAGTCTGGGTTGAAAGTTGTTTTCTTTCAGGACTTGAAATGCCTCACTCCAAACTCATCTTAACTTGAAGGTTTGTGCTGAAAAGTCTGCCATGATTCTAATGGGCTTTCCTTGATAGGTGAGTTGTGTCTTTTCTCTAACAGCTTTTAGTATTGTTTTTATGCTGCATGTCTTGCATCTTAATTATTATATTTCTGGGTGTAGATTTATGTTGGTTGTGACTGTTTGGCCTTCTATATGCCTCATTTATCTGCATATCAGATTTTTTCCCCCATGTTTGGGAAATTTTCTGCTATTACTTCTGTGAATATGTCATTTGCATTGACTCCTACATCTTCATTGATGCCTATTAGCCTTATATTTGTTTTCTTGGCATTGTCTTGAAGCTGCTCAATTGTTATTTCATGCTGCTTTGTTATTTTTAAAAGTTCTATCCTTTCATGATCGCTAATTGCAATCCTGTCCTCAAGGTCCAAAATTCTATCCTCAGCTTTGTTTAAATGGTTTGCCAGCTTTCAATAGAATTTTTTGTTTCTTGGGTGTCTCTTTGAGTTTGTTTCACAAATTCTGCTTGTTTTCTATATTGTTCATTCAAGGTTTCAATCAGTTTCCCATGCTCCTGTATTTTTTTATCTATTTCTTCTCTAGCTGCGCTGAGCAACTCCTTTACTAAGGTTTTTATTTCTGTCTTTACATGAGAGGTTACTTGTAATTTGATTTTCTCTATAGCCTCATGGAGTTTTTTTTTTTTAATTTCATTTGCTATCTTTTCAGAGATTTCTGGTGCATTACTCCTGAAGTCCTCTATTTCAATGTCTCCTGTGCTTGCTTCTGATGGACTAGATGTTTGAGATGCATTTTGCTTTTTCATTTTGCAATTTTTCTCTTTCACGTTAATATTTGGTCCTTCAATCCCACTAGTGTCAACTGTTGGTAATGTATATCTTAGGGTCCTACTGTAAGGTTGTTGTTTGTCCAATTGCTGGGTCCCACAATGAAGTAGTGGGCCATTCACCTGAATTCCTCCTGCAGGGCCTGTTGGGTGAGTCCTATATTCTTCCTAGGCTGACAAGACTAGGAGTACTGATGGAAATCAACCTCTAGTTCCTGCTGTTATTATGTCTTCAGGTTGTTCAGAGTCACCAGATCTCCCTATTTATAGTGTTTGTCTCAGCTGGGACCCTACTGTGTCTCTGGGTGTCCCACAGGCCCCCTTAATTTTCTCCAGGTTGGGGAGGCTTTATTGGCACCCTCCTCGACCTACCTGATATTCTCTGTGTGGTAGGATGTCTCACCCACCCACTTGCCAAGCTCACCAATGGCCTACATCTGGAGGGGTTTTGCTGTTGCTCCTGTTTACCCACTGAAGGTGGCAAATTCTATTCCTGTTTTAGAGGCAAACTCACCTCACTGATGGAAACCTGCTGAGTTCTTCTGTTTGGATGAGGGGTTACTGAGCCTCCTCTTGATACAGCATGGTTAATTCACGGTAGTCCAAGGTGCTGAGGGAAGGTGTGGGAGCCAAAGATCAACAGCAATAGGAAGTCCAGGAGGTGGGAGGGGTCTCCAATGGCAGCCATCGGACTTTGGGGGCGCGTGCCACTGGCTGGAGTTCCTGGGTCCTGCGAGGTGATCTAGTGGGACAGTGGGGGTCACAGGAGGGGCCTGGGTCTGGTCTGGCCCTGCATGCTGCTGGCTGGAGTTCCTGGGTCCCATGCGGTCCTAAATTTCTAGTAAAATTCTGCTGTGAATCTGTGAGGACCTTGGCTTTTCTTTGTTGGTAAGTTTTTAATTGCATCTTCAATTTCATTAACTGATTGTTGACTGGGTCATTTAGAATCTTTGTATCTTCTTGACTCAGCTTTGGTAATTCTTATGTATCTATGAATTTGTCCATTTCTTCTGTGTTGTCCATCTTATACAATACAGGTTCTTGAAGTAGGTATTTACGATCATCTGAATTTTTGCAGAGTTCATTGTGATTTCACCCTTTTCATTTCTAATCACATAAATTTGAGTCTTCCCTTTCTTTTGTGATGAGGTTGGCTAAGGGTTTGTCAATTTTATTTTATCTTTCAAAGAACAAACTCTTTCATTGATTCTTTATAATGTTTTCTTAGTCTCCACCGCATTACTTTCTGCTCTGTAGTGGATTGATAACTGGTGGTCAACTTAAACACCAACTGAACTGAAATCAGCATGGTGCCAATTGTGGATAGCCCACCTGAGGACTGTTGCCAGCATAAAAAGGAGACCTGGAGAGGAAGAGTAGCATTGTGTGTTCTCCTAAGTGTTGTTTGGAGGCATTGGTTCTCCTGGAGGAGGTTGTCATGCTGGCTCCTCTGATATGAGCTCGGCTGTTACCATTGGGGGAGCTTAGGACCTTGTTGCTGAGAATGGCTGTGGTTCACTTTGGAGGAGCTTTGAGCATCACTTCCTGGCTCCAGAGGGAAGGATGTGTGCTGTCTAATCTCCAGGAGAAGTTTGTCGTGCTGCCTTCCTGATATGTAGTAAGTTGTTCTCATCCTCAGAGGAGCTCATGACCTCATTGTCACTGAGGATGGCTGTAGTACTTTTCAGGGGAGCCCTGGTCCTTACTTTGAGCATCACTTCTTGGGTCCAGTATAGAATCCTTGGCCTGCTGACACAAATCCTTTAACCTGCTGGCACAGACTTTCTAGCTTCTACTGCTGACCTTTGGACCTTCCCAATGCAGATCTGTGGGATAGACTTGCATGGGTCATTGTCATGGGCTCTGGGTTTTCAGCTGAATTTATGCAGGTTACTACCAGGGCATCCAGGCCCTTGGCTGATTTTCTAGGTCTTTAGTGTTGTGGACAGATTTCCTGCACTTTCTTTGTATTTGACTCCTTGGCTGACCATTATAAATAATACTATAGGGGCTGGGGATTTAGTTCAGTGGCATAAGCGCTTTCCTTGCAAACACACAGTCATGAGTTCAATCCCCGGTACCAAAAAAAAAAAAAACCCAACTATAAATTAAGTGTCCTGTATGTAATTGTTCTCCTTGCAATGCCCTTGCAATGCTCCTTGCAATGCCAACAACATGCTCTAATCTTTATAATTTCCTCCCTCATATGAGGTTGGGCCTCACTTGCTCTTTTTCAAGAAGCTTGAGGTTCAACATTAGTTTATTTTATTTGAGCTCATTCTATTTTTCTGATGTGGGAGTTTTCCACTATTAATTTCCATCATAGTGCAGTTTTCATCACATCCCATAAGTTCTGGTGTGTTGTGTTAGTATTATTGTTTAATTGTAGATACTGTTTTTTTTCTTAAATTTTATCTATGACTCATTGGTTGTTCGAGCAGAGTGCATTATTTAATTTCCATGCATTTATAAAGTTTTTGTGATTTTTTTTGCCATAGATTTCCAATTTCATTGCACTGTAGTCTGATAAAATACATGGGATAATTTCAGTTCCTTTGAATTTACTTAGGCATTTTCTGTGAGCTAGTATGTGTTCTATTTTGGAGAATGTTCCATGTGCAGCTGAAAAGAATGTGTATTCTGGTGTTGTGGGGTGGAACACTTTAGACATCTACTAATTTCATTTGTTCAAAAGTTTAGTTCAGTTCTGGTATTTCTTTGGGATTTTTTGTCTAGTTGATCTATCACTAACTGCAATCCTGTCTTCTAGGTCTGACATTCTGTCCTCACAATGGGTCATTCTACTGTGTATACTTTCAATAGAATTTTTAATCTACTGATTTAATCTGTTTCATAGATTCTATTTCTTTCCTATGTTGGACATTCATGGTTTCCATCATTTTTCTATGCTCTTCTGTTTTTTTTTAAAATGTGTATCTTCTCTAGATTCATTAATTATGCCCTTCATTATGTCACCATCTCTGTAGTTATCTGAGAGATTATTTATGATTTGATTTCTTCTTAACAAAGTTATTCTTAGTAAGTTTAAAATGGAATTGTTCTTTTTGTACATGGATTATTGTCATTCTTGTGATTACATCCACAAATGGTAGTCTTATGACTGAAACTCAAGTTCATATTCTTAGAGGTGGAATGGAAGTGCAGGATTTGATTATACGAGGAACTCCACTTATTTTCAAAATATACAAAATGTTGGTGGATTGGTGTTACAGTTTCCATCAACAATGTCCCCCAAAAGTCTCATGTGTTCAGAGATGGAGCTTGTGGAAGGTAATTGAATCATGAGGGCTTCATCAGTGGATTAACCCATTGGTGAGATCACAGTTTGATGTATTATTTGGAGGTAATGGAGACTTTGCAGAGGGGGCCTTGAAAGATCATACAGGTATAACCTGGGGACTTTCTAGACTTCTAGCTGTCTTAGTTATTTTTTTCTCACTACTGAAACAAAATATGTGATACCCAAAATTAAGGAAGAAAAGGTTTATTTAGCTCACAGTTTGTGGAAGTTTCAGTCCATAATCAGCTGGCTCCAAGAAAGGGTGGCATGGCAGAGTAGTGACAGGTCATGGTGACAGAAGACAGCAAGAACAAGAGCAAAAAAAAAAGGAAGATAGAGACCAAAGCTCTTTCCCTCCCTTATAATGCATGCAGGTTACCTGCCCCATGGCAGGTATAACACTCACACTCATAATCCCCTGTATTGGATGACTCTATCACAGACTCTAGAAACCCACCCCCACAACTGCACAAGGCTTTGGGGAACATATAGATACAAATCATAACATTCTGCATCAAACTCCCCAAAGACCCATGCACATCCCTTTATGCAAAAGGTAGTTAGTCTGTCTCTAAGAGTTGCCACAGTCCTAACAGTTTCAGCATTGTGGAAAAGTCCAAGTCCCAAGTATCTGAGATGTAAGGCACTCTTAGCTGTTAGCTCTGTACAAATGAAAAGAAAGCTAAATACTTCCAACATTCAATGGTACAAGATTGACATTTCCATTCCAACAGTTACAAACAGGGGAATACAAAGGATTGGGACCAAAGCAAGTCCAAAATCCATCAGGGCAAACATTAAGTCCTGTTTCCATGTGAAACATATGAAGCAATCTGTGGCAAGTTGTGAGCTCCAAAGGGTTTGTGTGATTCTGTCCCTATGGCACTTTCAGTGGCTGTAGCTTCACAGCTTCTTTCTTATGCCCACTCTGCTCCCTCCTTGAAGGTTTTCTCAGATGGTCCATGTTCCTGGCTTCTCCAAACTTTCAGGATCTCCATTGCACCTTCAGCTTCACATTCACAGTTTTACACACTGCCTGACCTCTTAGGCCTTCTGAAATCAGGGTGCCAGCCTTCTTAACCCCACAACTCTTGCATTTTGCCTGCACCATGTGGATGCTGCCAAAATCTATCACAGGTTGGAGTAGTCAGTAGCTAGGCTTTCCTCTCTCTTGGCTATAGGGGTAAAGTGCCTGTGTTGATGAGCAGTCTGCATGCAATTCTGAGGAATAGAATCTTTATGATGCCACTATTTTTGAACCTGGTGTGGCTGCCACTGCTGTTCTGAAAAATGATGCTCTGTGGCTTTCTCCTCAGAGCAAAGTCTTTCACTTTTGCAGTGTTGAGTCTGCAAAGGGTAGGATACTAGTGATTCTTGTGATGCCCTCAGGCCATCTTTTCTATTCTCTTGTTCCTTCTTAGCAATTAAGATTTCCTCTGCTCTACGTTTGCAGTCCATAGCCTTACTGGAGCGTCATTTCTGGCCAAACTCATGTCTTAAATCACTCTGATGGTTTTTTGCTCTTGATTTTCAACATAAATCTGACTAAAATCCCCCAATAATAGACATGCCACCACCTCAGCATTTGAATGCCTTGAAATTTTTCTGCTAGTTTAATTAGTCCATCAAACTTACTCTTAGTCTCAGGCAAAGTCTCTGGACATGAGCAAAGTGCATACAAACTTTTGCCAAACCATAACACACATCATCTGGAGTCCAACAGTCAATGCAGTCCATCCCAGCAGAAACCTCCCAAGCCTGGTCTTTACAGGCAGGATTTCTGTCAACCTCTAGTATTCTTAGTTCTGACCAGAATCTCCCATACAGAACAGCATAAGATGTTCCAGTGCTACTCTTTCAGGCAATGTCTCTGAACCTTTCCAAACTCTTCCCATAAGCCATTCCCAAAGGCTCTTGAACCACATGGTCAGGTATAGTTACAGCAACAGCCCCACTTCTCTAGTACCAAATTCTGCATTGGTTACTTTTCTTTCATTGCTGAGACCATAAATTGGCTTCTCCTTTATCCCCCTCTCCTTCTTTTCAGGCTGCTATGTTGAGCAGTTTTCCTTTGCCACACCCTTCCATGATGCTTTTGCCTCACCTCAGGCCTAAAAATAGTGGAGTCATCTGACTATGGGCTAAAACCCTGAACCAAAATAAACTTTCTTCTTTAAAGGTGATTCATGTCAGTATTTTGTCACAGTGATGAAAGCTAGCAATTGAAAATGTAAAAATATTAACTAGCCCTTCAGCACAAATAGTTTGAAAAGTGCTGGTCTAGAATGTTGCCTGCTACATAATAAGTATTCATTATTATTTGATGGGTGAATGTATGAGGCTATTGCTTAGTCAAAATATTTTCTTATACTAGTTTTTATGCATTATGCAAGACAGTGCAGTATTTGTTACCTGTAATAAGTTGAATAGTCATTGGGTTAGGGGCTTTCACTTACCTTGAAAGTACTTTTTGTAAAACTAAGTTTACAAATGTTAGTTTTCATTGTTACTAATAGAAATCATTGTTTATTCTCTCTAAGGCCTATCATCATCTATATGAATTATGGAAAAAGAAACTAGGAGACATTGGTTAGGAACATATAACACAAGAAGAGAATATTGCCACTAATGAAAAACTGATTTGAATAAAATCTTAATTTGCTACTGGCTAACATTTCTATACATCATTATGTCCACGTTATATCACAACAATGACATGAGACCTTCATAATCCTGAAGTGTCTTCTGAACTATCAAGCAGAGGTTACATTATGTTTGTTACAGTTTTAATCAAGTATATTTTATAGTATTTTAACTTTAAAAATTAATTTTTCAATATGGCTATATGGTATCTGTCAGTCAGATAATATTATTAACCAAATCTTTCTATACATCCCAGTAAAAGCTAACTACTATAGATAACCACATATAGGATGAGATTTTCTCCAGAATTATTCATCAGGAAAGATTTGGTTTATATTTGAGTTCTTACAAAGTCATATCACAGAGCTGTCTTTCAGTTACATGTCTTTGACAGCAAAGTACAGCCTCGAGAAAAGAACATAAAGATTATCCCAACCAGTACTAGCTTCAGATGCTTGTAAAGGTCACCAGAAAATTGCTAGAAAAAGCAAGGAAATTTCATATGAGTTTAATCATTTATTCTTCATACTCACTAGTGGAGCTATTGGTATAAATGAGCTTTAAAACTCTACTGTATAGGATTACATTTTAGTAAAGAACAAACATTTATAAGGTATATTAGATGCCGTGCTATGCCATTGGATAATTTCCATAGGCATCTGTTATGGAATGAATTGTGTCCCCTCCCCCCACCCCAATACTTACATGTTCAAGATCTAACCCTCAGTGTGACCATGTTTGGAAATAGGGCCTTTAAAGAAGTAATTAATTAGAAAAACATCAAGCTTCTTTCAAACTAAATGGAAAACAAGCAACTAAGGACTAAAGAAGTCCTATATCCCTCCGAAAATGGCAAAGGGAAGTGCTGCCCCTTTTCCTTGTCAACGAAGAGTGATCCCAGAAAAATGAAAGGATATTCTTTGAAAGACTCACCTAACTATATAAACGTAACCTGAGACCTCATTCAACACAACTGCCATCTTGGTGCTTTCCCACCTTTATGCTTGAAGGTATAGTCTCTTGCTCTGAAAACTCTATCATCTATTACTACAATCTTAAAGTAATTAAGGTTAAATGACGTTACTGAGGTAGGCCCTAGAGGAAAGAAGAAATCTTAAGGTGCAGAGGAAAGATTATATGAGGACAAAGCAAGAGAGTGGCCATTTGTGAGCCAGGAAGACAGACTGGAGTAACCAAATCTGCCAGTCCTTGACCTTGAACTTCAGCCTCCAAAAGTCTGGGAAAATGAAGTTCTGTTGCTGCAGTATTTTTACGTGGCTTTGTTTTAACAGCTTTAGCAGACTGATAAAGCATGATATATGCTGGTTCCAGTGGTAGAGTATCCCAAACAAAGTAGGTGAAAGTTTGGATGGTGTGTCGTAGAAACCTACATGACTCAGTGGCCTTGGTGATAAGAAAAAATACAGTGGCAAAGATGTCTGTGAAGAGTTTGGCTGCAGTTGTTTCATAGCATAAGGATAGAAAAAGCAATGTTTTGAAAATATTTTTAAATATCAAATGTTAACATTAAATTATTTCATCCATATCCCTTTAAATTTAGTACTTGAATTTGACCAAAAAACTCTTGATGGACCTTTTGTTGGAGAAATAGAAGATTGCCTTGTAATTAGGATTTACTCAATGAAGGTTTCTGAAAAAATTAGAATAAAATATAGCCATGCAGAAAAAAATGGCACAATATTATTTAGCATTGATCAAATTAACTTTAAAATAAAAATATTATTGTATGTATAATTCACTTTATTAAAGTGAGTTTTGGGCTTGGGATTTAGCTCAATGGCTCAAGCACTTGCATGGTAAATGTGAGGTCATGAGTTCAATCCCTGATACCAAATAAGTAAGAAAATAAAGTGAGTTTTAAGTATGAGCAATGCTGTTTAGATAAGTTTGGTTAGGGTTGATCTACAGAGTTTATAGATGCACAGCATAAAGAGCTCTGTAATACATTTAAGATAATGCATTGAATTAGAACCTTCGTTTTATAGTCTTCTGACAGCAGGTACCCGTGGGCCATCCTTCTGCCTGGCATAGGAGCTGCTGGACTAGATGATAACTGTTTGCTGGTGAAATGCTGGTGTCTACTGACTATAAATGCAGATGTCCAGTGTTGTCTTCCCATTTCTTTTGCATTGCAATGTTGTTTTTCTCTTTAAGAAACTACATATTTCTCATGACTTACAAGTAGTCCCAAATTATGTATTTTCCTGAGTATTGTTTATACAGAAGAAATTAGTCTTTTCCCATTTCTCAGGATACCACATTCATTTAGAATGAGAACCTGCACAAACTAGAGATGCATGAAACAAGGGTTATGTGAAAAGAACACAAATCCAACTTTTCTAGTCTAATTATCTCTATCACAAAACAAAAATGAATGCATATATAACCCTATTTTCAAAGTTTTCTTACCAGAGAAATTTGACCAAATCAGAAGCTATTGCACCAATCTGGAGGGTTTTTCTCATTAAGACATTAAATCTTGTGAACTTCAGCTTGTAAATAACAATTATATTGAATATTGTGCCTTTTGTTAATAAACTATAAACTGAAGCATGAATTTCTGTTGAAGTGGGGATTTAGTGCATGTAGGTTCCATGGAAATGAACTTTAGGTGCTTCCCAATTCTAATTAGTTCCAAGAATAAAATGACACTCATATGAAGGAAGTTATTCATGTAAATAAGCAGCTGGGATCTAAAAGATGTTGAACTAGTGTGCCCACAGCACTGGTGCTGAGCTTTTTTGGGAAATCTGAGTAACGGCATCAGTTGCTGTGGTGTCAAATTGCTGTAGCACCTTATATAATGCTGTGTATACAACAGATGCTTAGTGCAAGAAGTGTCTTATCACATAGTTTTGGAAAGCTGGACAAGAGATAATGAAGACATTGGTGGAAATGATTTTACAAAAAAAAAATCTTTAAATTATTTTCATCATACCAAGTTATTTCTATAGTACATACCATGAAAACGTGGAATTTACTGAATTACAAGCATCTATGAAAAAATAGACCAGTATATTAAATTGAATAAAATGTATGCTGCTGGAAAAATGATCCTGGAGTATTTATCAATTGCATGTGTGTTGATCCTCATGCTCACGTAGCTGCTTCTCTGACTCTTCCTCTGGGGGGAACTCCTCTCCGAGGCCAGGGTCAACTGTACCATCATCCTGTCCGGCTTCTCCCCATTATCCGGCATGTAGTTACCCAGGTCGTTCACTTCACCATCACTGTAGCTGCCATCAAGCATCACGGCACGGGGCTGAGATAGCCCACAGGTACAGGGCAGCTGTGAACACAGTAAACACACACTGGCTTGTGAGCTCAGCAGCATCCCTCAGAAGACTCACCAAAGCAACCTGTGGGTGCAGCGTGTCATCTTTTCCTAGTTTCTTTTATTCCCACTTTAGGGGAGAGGTAGGAAAAGAATGGTGGTGCCACTGTAAACATTCTTAAATAGCATATACCCATTTTTGTTAAACTAAATGCTGTATAGTGACTCACAGAAAACAGCAGTGTCATACCAGAGACAAGCAAGAATGTATACAGTTATATTAACGGCCCTGTTCTCCATGAGGTGTAAATATACTAGCCATTGACAAAAGCGTTTAAGACCACATTAGTGTGTCAGTGTGTGTATGGTGTGGGGGCAGGAATAGGAAAGACATGGGCGTTATGGGGTTAGCTCACTACTCTAGTTAGATTTTTCCAGAGGATAATCATTGAGTTGCAGACTGGAGGGAGAAAGGAAAGCCAGGTGGAAGGAAGAAAATGTGGGAAATAATGGAAGATGTAGGAGGTCACATATGAGGAAAAATGCCCTAGAATGGAGGATATTTGTCCCTGAAGTGTTCTTTTATTTTACTTGTATGTTCATATATAATTTGTCCCATAATGTAAATTGTCATTTTTCTTTTGGGATTCTGTCACGAAACTCTGAGCATCACTGTGATAAAAAGGACTATGTCTTAGTTAAACTGGCTTAGTGGCCCTGGTATGTGATGGGTACCAAATAAATGTTTTAATGAATGAAGGATTTAGCCCAGACTAAATTTCATACTCTTACACATCATTTTGTTTGCTCTTCACAGCAAAATTTGTGGAGCAAGTAGAGGAGAGGTATTATAGCCTCACTGTACAGAGTCTGACCTGCCTCACAGTCTCAGGACTGGACCAGCCCAGACAGCCCAGACTCTCTCAGCACTCAGGAAAGTCACCTTCTCCCGCAGCTTCCGCTCCCTCCGCTCCTGCACAGTGGTCAGGTAGTTGACGGCCGCATACTCCAGCACCGAGAGGAACACGAACACGAAGCTGACCCAGAGGTAGATGTCCACGGCCTTGATGTAGGACACACGGGGCATGGAGGCGTTCACGCCCGTGATGATGGTGGACATGGTCAGCACTGTCGTGATGCCTGCAACAAGCACTCAGTGAGGAATAAGCATGCGCTTCTTTCACTAAAGTTTAGATGACTTGATGTCCATTTCTTTGCCACTACTTATCTTTCAAGATTTTGCCCTTAGGAAATTTTCCATGTTCCTCTCTCCACAATACACTATTCCCTCACTCCCCCGCCTCTCCGCCTCTTACCCTTACATATGTATATTCATTGTAATATTGATTCACTTTATCTTTCTACAGAGAACTCCAAATATTTTGACATTAAGGCATTTCTTTCAATCATTAAAAAAAAAAAAGCAAGATTGCAGAGTTGGGCACAGTGTGCCTCACACTAATGTGAGCCAGGCTGAGGGGGCTGAGGCAGGAAGAACCTGGCAGGTTTGAGGCCAGGTGGTACAGTTTAGCTATATTGTGTCCAAAATACAAAAGTTTAAAAGACTAAAACTAGAGCCGTGTCTTTCACCATACACTAAACTAAAATCAGATCAAAGATCTAAATATTAAAACAGAAACAGTAAATCTTCTTGAGTAGAGAATAGATAAAACTCTTGAAGACATAGGGGTAGGCAAAGATTTCATGAACAAAACCCCAGTTGCATGAGAAATATTACAAAGAATCAACAAGTGGGATCTCATTCTACTAAAAGCTTTTGCTCAGCAAAAGAAATCACCAACAGTGAAAAGACAATGCACAGAATGAGAAAAGGTTTTAGCCAGTTGTCCCTCAAACAAAGGACTAATATCTAGAACAAATACAAATAATTGAAAAAAAAATCTGACTCCCTCCAAATATAAATGCCCAATCCAAAATGGGCATCTGACATGAAGAGACACATCTTGGCTTAAGAAGTAGAAATGGCAAATAAACATATGGAAAAATATTCAACATCACTGGTCATTCAAGACATGCAAATTAAAACAACACTGAGATTCTACCTCACCCCAGAAAGAATGGCTGTTATCAAGAAATCAACCAGTAACAAGTGCCAGTGGAGCTATAGGGGCAAGAAACCCTTCTCTACTGTTGGTGGGAGTGTAGACTAGTGCAAACACTGTGGAAATCAGTGTGGAGATTCTCAAAAAGCTAGGATTAGAGGTACTATTTGACTTAGCTATTCTCCTTCTGGTTATCTTTCTGGAAGAATTAAAAACACCATACCACAGCCATATATGCACACTCATTTTTATAATAACACAGCTAATTCTTCGAAATAGCCCAAATGCCCATCAACCAAGGAATGGATAAAAAAGATGTGGTTTTGTTTATGCAATAGTACTACTCATCCATAAAGAAGGATAAACCTGAGACATTTCTAGGTAAATGGATGCACCTTGAGACCATACACTTAAGTGAAATAAATTGGACACACATATTGATATTGTATGGTTTCTCTGGTGACAGATACTGAATGTATAAATAAGGCCCAGAGTGTATAAAAGGTATTGTGAAACAGGAAGAAACTGTTCAAAAGAAAGGGGAACTGTGGTGGGGGGAGAAGTGAAAGGAAAAAAAAAGATTTCACACACATAAGTGAAATAAATCAGACACACAGGTTTAAATATCACATTGTTTCTCTGTTGTCAGAAACCGAAATGATAAATAAGGACCAAAATGTATAACAGATCCTGGGGAAAAGGAAGAACATATTCAAGTGGGAATGGGAAGGGAAAAAGTATGGGGCAGAAGAAAAGGAAGTAAGGGAAAAGAAAAAGAATAGAAGAAAGAAAAGGGAAACATAGCTTTTGTAAATAAGGAGGAAAGGAAAGGAGAGGGGAAGGGGATTGGGAAAAAAGGAAGAGGGGGGAAGGGAATTGGGAAAAAAGAAGAACCAAGATATATCATGTACAGGTACAAACTCCCTCTAATACAAGTGATCATTATGTATATCTAAAATGTACCCAAAAATTAATAAAAAATCAATAAACAAACAAAATAAAAAGGGTTGGAAGTATATCTCAGTGATAGAACACCTCTGGATTCAATTCCCAGTACTGGGAGAAAAAAAAAATCCCACAAATACAAGTTTATGTTTCTTGTAACTGCTCCTTAATCAAAGGGAAACAAGCATGTGAGGTTTATTGCACTAATGTATCCTTGATGCTGTTGTAAAGTTCTGTAGTCCTGGGTCTCCCGTAGTCATGGCGCCTCTGGCAGCCACCCCCTAACTGGACCCAGCTGTCCATCCAGCAGTGTTGACTTGACGACTTACAGGTCATTTCTACCAAGGGTGATGGTGTTAACTTCATTTATAGGAGACCAATTTAAAAACTCCATAGCACACTGTTCAAGCAGCAGAACAACTGCTAGAGGACAGGGCATCTGTCTTTGGAAATTTACCCAGAATTTCAAATTAAACTCAGAACATTTGCTTAGCAAACACTAAATCACAGGGCATTGGGCTCACCCCACAGGCCAGCTCCAATCCAGTTTCACTAAAACCGAGTGGGCCACACTCTCCCTTGCAATTCATCCTGAACTTTCTGAGCAATAGCGGTGTGTGTGATTAAGTGGGTACAATATTTAAAAATGCAAATTCCTGATCCGCCCTTGGATTTTGATTCTGCAGATAAGATAGGATGCAAGACTCTTCATTTTTAATAATTTCCCTCAAAGATTCTGTCACTAAGATCTCTTGGACCACCTTTTAACAGGCCCTGTTATAAAATAGGGTTCATCATATAGATGATCAGAGAAATCATCCAAAGACCATGATCCTCCACTCTAAGACTCAGCTCTACCAGAACAAAGGTGAACTGTTTGGACGGGTACCTGTGGGAACCTGGAAATGGTTTTGCTATGTAGGGTCTTAATAATGGGATTTTTACCTGATATCATGGGGAATTTTACCTAATATCTTGGAGAATTTTCAAGTTAGAATGGCAAAAGGAATATATGATAACTTGATAAGAATAGTTTTATCTAGAATGAATTATTGTTTTTTCAGTTACTTGAAATACACTTCAGATGTTCCTTACCTAAGGGAACTCTGGCAGGCACAGCTCTGCGGTCAATCCAGAAGGACACCCAGGACAGCATGACCATCAGGGTGGCAGGGAAATAGGTTTGGAGCAAAAAAAAGAATATGTGTCGACGCAAAGTGAAATTAATGTAGAGGCGATTGTACCAGCCTGTGAGATACAAAGAAGAAAAGATAGCATATATCATAGCTACTCAGTTTATTCCTAAAAGAAATTTTATTCAGGGAATCACAAATGCCTTCGCCATTCTGCCGGTTTCTTATCACAGGTAGAAGTAAAAAACCAGGAAACCAAGGATTATATGATAACCTACACTACCTGAGTAAATCCATCTAGAGAAATCCACCCCCCCCCCAATAAAGGGAAGCCCTAAAGAAAGTCATTTAGAGTCCTGTTACTCAAAATCTGGTCTGGGGCCCAGAACACTCTCTGTCACCTGGGTGCTTGTTAGAAATTCAGACTCCTAAGCCGCAGCCTACTGAAGCAGAATCTCTAATCATTTCCTCACATGATTTGTATGTGTGTCAAAGATTGAGAAGCACTGATTTAAGCAGTTGAATTTCTTTGGAGGGAAGTGTATTTTTAAAGATACACGGCTAAGCACAATATACAAGCACAGAGTGATCTTTGCAAGGAAAAAAGATACAAGGAGGAGGTAAAAGGAAAGGAAGGATAAAAAGGACAGGAAAAATCAGAACACAAGACTATGGTATACTTAAAAGGTTGCACATCCACATTCAGTCAGTCATACACTATTTGAGCAACAGAAACTGAATAAGGATTGAGTAAAATCATCCTGAAAGGTGCTTGGTCAGAATATAAGCATGGGAGGAGAGAGTTAACCTCTGCAGTTTAATTGGCACTCGCTAGATGCCTGGAGGAAGGCCACAAAGCATGCCTTCAGGCAGTGGGCAGAAACTGTGTGTAGGGGTCGGAGTGTTGACAAGCCTGACCCCAAAAGGAAAAAGCAAGAACCGACTGGAGTTCCTGCACTCAGGCTCAATAGAGGGTGATACAAAAGGGCTGTGTAGATGTGTAGCAGAAAAGATTGGGTAATAGCAGAGCAGCCCGGGGTGCTAGCTGGAGCAGCACAGATATGAATGGAAAACAAATCGAAATTGGACTTGTTCCATGCTACATGGGAGGGGTTCTAGTGAGTATATCAGAGGTGAGATCCACCTGCTAAGCTGTCAGTATGATTGTCTCAAATAAACCTACCGACATGGCTTACACTTGAGTCCAACTTACTAATATTTCCAAGATTATCACTTCTGAGAGATGGGTGGTATAAAAAAATTACTTCTACCGTATGCTTGCCACACAGTAGACTTCATGTAGGATTCCCATCTTTAGTTTCAAGTGCAAGTGACAGAGGGTCTTTTCACTTAACAACAAAACCACACCTTTCCTGAAATAGAGGCTAAACCTTCCAGGTGCTTGGTTCCTACTCAAGCTCACCTGTGCTGCTGTAGAAAGCTAATTTAGTGGTGGTGTGGAATTCTTGAATGAGGAACTGGGACAGTGAAATCCGCTCGTCTGTCTTTAAGGAGTCGTTGCCTTTTTTCCAGTAGAGCATGAGATCATCTTCTGTGTAGGCATCTGAAAAGATGGGAGCCAGCGTCAGGCGCTGTGTGACAAGACAGGACTGTCTGGGGCAGGAGCTACCTGCAAGCTGTGTATTCTGATCTCCCACACAAAATATTGTATTGGAATTGTATTAAGACAGTTTGAATAAACAAACTGCATTCTAAACAAAGCAAAACAGAATACAAAAAGACAAATATAATTCTCTCTGCTCTTCTGAAAGTCATCAGAAAATCCCAAGCTTCAATGCTCATAGTTCCAAAAAGGACTCAGCCTAAAAGCTTAACCTGTAATTTTTAGGTTAAACAAAATAAAATTGCTATTTTGTAGATTTTGTAGATTAACCCGGAGGGGTTAATATTTGCAAATTTTTCATGCAGTTCAAGGTCATTAATCCTTATTTTGTTTTTATGAACTATATGGATTCATTAATTAATGGCAAATACTTCTAAACACTACCAAATAGGGACTATTTTCTAGTAAGAGAGGACCCAGGAAAAAATAGGGATAGAACGAGACTTCCATCTGTAGGCCTCCAGTTGCGCAGCCTGCCCAGAGTAAAACTGAAATGGTTCCATGATCATCACACTCAGTGGTGCCACCATTTCCTCCAGTGCCATGCCCTTAAGGTGAACCCACTTCTCAGTCCAGTTGCACAAACCTACCTGCAGCCCGGACATGATTGACGTAAAACCTTATGGAGTCAGCCGTTCCACCTGTCCATGTGTAAACCGTTCTTTCTGGGGCTTTCTAATACCATGTTATTCCCACTTTCAAACCCCTGATCTGTGTGGTAGCTTGGCCAGCTATCGTACCCAGTTATTCAATCAGACACTAATCTGTGCAGGCATTTTATACATGTGACTCATATCTACAACTGATGGACCTTAAGTAGAGGAGATTATCCTAGATAATCTAGATGGGCCCGATCCAGTCAAGTGAAAGATGTGAAGAGCCGGCCGAGGTCTCCTGAAAGAGCTTCCATCTGTGGACTGTGGCATCAGCTCCTGTCTGAGAGTTCCTAGGCTGACCTTCCGATGGCCTGTTCTGCAGGCACAGGAGAACAGAGTTGACCCCACAACCCCGGGGGCTAGTTCCTTGCAGCACATCTCTTACTAGGTATATTCTGTTGGTTCTGCCTCTCTGGCAGAATGTTGACTGCCAAAGCCTGAAATAAACTGCATTACAGATGAGGGAGGAAGTTGCCTGTGAAGTGGGGAAAACAAGGCTTTGGAGTCAACACATTTGATATTTCAGCCTGGCTTTGCCTCTTATTTCTGTATCCAAAGCAAGTTACATCCTCCTTTGAATGACAAGTATCACAGCCTTCTCACAGTACAGTGTTCATTTCCCCAAATCCTCACAACATTGTTTTCTGGTTTTTAATGGTAGCCATTTTAATGATTGAGAGGTGGTACCTTGCTATACTGATGTGCCTTTCTCTGATAGTTAGTGATGTTGAGCATCTTTTCATGTGTTTCTTAGCCATTCATATATGCCCTTTGGATATATGTCTATTTGAGTCCTTTGCCCATTTTTAAAGCAGTTGGTTTTAAATTCTAGGAGTTCTTTTATATTGTGGCTACCAGTTCTTTATCAGGTATATGATTTACAAATATTTTCTTGCATTTTGTGGGTTGCCTTTGTTGCTAGTGGTGTGTGTGTGTGTGTGTGTGTGTGTTGGGCAAGGGCTTGAAAGGAGATCCACATTCACATGGCTATCAACCCCCTCTCCAGAAGTTCCCCTGGGGTACTGTGAAAACTCTTGGGTCCATTGTGGTTTCAAACCATAGATACAAGACATTAGATCAATGGTAGCACTAGAAAATTTTGGATCCAATTCATCCCTGACTTTCAAAACCACCCAAGACTTAGAAAAAAATCACTTTTAAAAGCATAGCCATGGATGGGAAATCTTACTGTTCCTGCTATTAACAGAGGGTTTAGAATTGTTTAGAAGTTGTGTGCCCATTGCCCAGCATAGTCCTACTCACAGCTTTCAATTTCAAGTGAGCACGTTTGTGTGTCCAGGGGAAATCTGCTGAAGTCCATGTTGCACATGGCAGTCACTGTAACCCTAGAAACAAGAAGACAAAACCCACGTTTTCAAAGCCTGCAACACAAGTACAGGGTGATGATAAAGCAAACAGAAAAGGCCTCTACTTCCTTCCAATATAACTGCCTGTTTCTTTCTTTTCTTTTTTTTTTTTTTTTTTTTTTTTTTCCGGGATCAAACTCACGACCTCAAGTTTGCCAGGCAGATGCTTACACCACTGAGCTAAACCCCCAGCCCAACTCCCTCTTTCTTATAACTCATAAGCCATGTGTCAGAATTTAGTTAAGAAGCTTATGAGTACCCCTTTGGAGTACTCCTAGGTATTTACATTTAACATTAGGGTCAGTATGCAGCAAATAAAATGTGCCATGGCACATAAACATTTTAAAGAAGTAACAGTCTCAATCAATATAACTGTGAAATAAAGCTCATATGAATGCGTGTGTGTGTGTGTGTGTGTGTGTGTGTTACTAGGGCTGAGCCTAGGGCCTCATGCATGCCAGGTTCACTGAAAAATCTATTGTACTAACATGCAAGCACTTGCTAGCATCTAATGATTCTGCTTCAGAGTTTACACAGGAAAATAGGCATCTGCATCAAAGAACAAACAAATACAGATCACTGGTCATAGATGAAAAGTCTCCCATCCAGTGGGAAATTTTACAGCAGGACATGATTAACAGTTGTTGACTGGTATTTAATGTACTATTTTTCCTCCAACCACACAAAATTTGATATGTATAAATCGTGAGCATAACCTGCATAATTTATGCCTATAAAGAAATACCCCCCCACTTTTTATTTAAATGGAAAAAGGAAAAGAACATTCTCAAAATGGAATCTTCCAAATGTTTTCCTCATATTCCTCACTTCTTTGAATGTGTGTTCTCAGCATTCTGTAGTAAAATCTACCTAATGTGATGGAACACCTCATTTGTGAGTTTTGCCTTTTATTTTGCGGCCTAGGAGACTTTGATTTTGCAACCCTGTTCCCTTTGCTCCCTGCCCTTCTGCCTGCTACATGGCAGCCACATCTCAATTTGCACTCTTTTCATTTGCTTCTACCCCTGCCCTCCGCTATGCAGCAGTCACGTTAAGAGCGGTGTCCGTATCACTCATCTTTACGTCCTCAGAGTTTGAGACAGGATCTGACAAGGCTTTTATCAAAAATCTGTTGAATGTGGTTGGAGTGGAGCTCAGTGCTAGAGAGCTTGCTTACATGCATGAGGCTCTGGATTTAATCCCCAGCGCCACAAAAACAAATCAGAACAAAACTCTGTTGAATGAATGAATGAGCAAATGAGGTGGAGGAATAATGTATAGCATGAACTTTAGAAGCTGACCAGTTGCTGAGAGTTGCGAGTATCCCCATACTTTACACTGTCCCTAAAATGAATTTCACAGTGGTAGTTATTGGTAATTTAGGCCTCTTTTTTTCCATTGAAATCAAACAAAACATATGCTTTTGTTTGTAATGAGAAATCAAATAATCTGTTTTGAGGGCACAAAGACAGGGAAGAGGTGTCTCTCTTGGTTAGACTCCCTGAAGCTTTCCTGAACATACGGGATTTTCTGTTGTTTCCTCTGTCCTGCTTCTTGTGGTCATGCTTAGTGATGCACCAAACTAGACTTCTACATTTGTTAGATTTTCCAGACGTTTGTAAGCCAGTTGTTAAATAGAGCTACCACTGAAAATTAAAACTAAATAAGTTTTTGCTACGGTTTGCAAGTATGTGTCCTTTCAAAATCCATACATTAGAATTTAAATCATGAAGTATTGGTTTTGAGAGGCAAGAAAGGCCTTTGGGAGGTGACTTGGCCATGAGGACTTTGCCCCCATGGATGGGATTAGTGCCTTTATAAAAAGACTAAAGGACGCCTGCTAGCTTCCTCCCCCCACCCCAGGACATAGCAAGAAGGTAAGGAATAGGTCCTCACCATGCACCAAACCTGCTGACACTTGGATCTTATACTTCCCAGCCTCCAGAACTCCGAAAAAATAAATTTTCATTCTTTTCACTTGTTTTTCTGTGATACTGAGGATTAACCCAGGGCTTCACACAAGCCAGGCAAGTGCTCTACCACTGAGCTATACCCTCAGCCTTCAATTAGTTTTTTTGTTTTGAAACACGGTCTCTCTGAGTTACCCAAGTTGGACTCAAACTTGGATACTTCCTGCCTCAGCCTTGCAAGTAGCTGGGATTACAGGCAAATGCCATCACGCCCAGTTTAAATCTCTATTCTTTATAAATTACCCATACTCAGGTATTATGTCAGCACAAGTAGACTAATACAGTTCTTTTGTAAAAAAAAGTAATAGAACTCAAAGCTCATCACTTCCTAATTATGTAACGCCATCTTCCTGTCATCTGTGCTGCTCACATGTCTCCCCAGCTCTGGCTTCTGTGACATCAGGTTGGCAGGTTGAAATCACCCATGATGGGAATGTTGCACTACAGAAATCAGCACATGAAGACGTGATTAATTGGTTTGTTAATCATCTAGACTAAGGAAACATTTTAAAATTAAAAGTAATTGGTGTCTAATATTATTAGATATTTAACAGTGCAGCACACTGAGGAAGCATTCTTTCATTATTTGAAAACTGTTTTCCAACTTAGCAAAAATATTGCTTATTTGATGAATGAGTGCAGTTCCAACATAATCCTTCATGGTTCCATTTTTGTCTTATTAACATACACAAAAATATAAACCAACATTGATCAAATCTACACTCAATTGTCAATCATGTGAGAAAAGTGAATATAAACATTTACTCATAGTCTGACTTTGCAGAACTATCATTGGTGATAGAGCTATAAAAACTGGTCGTGGTTTTTTACAAGAAGAAATAAGTAGTCGCTCACATTATGTGTATATGGACTTTGTAATAAAAAGTATATTACTCTTAGTATTATTTTATTTATAAATCATGTGCTTTATGTCAACAATGTTTATAAGCAGCTCTATGTCTCTGTACTTCCCCAAGACAAACAGTTGCTAAACGTTTACTAGCACATCAATGGTCACATGTTTTATGGTCTAAATCTTGGCAGTCCTGGTGTTGCTCTACGGTTGTGTTAGTGGGTTTCGAACCTTACAATACCTTGACAGCCTGACAAATAAGAACTCCAGGGAGAAGGTGCCCAACATCCTTGACCCCTACAGGGGATGGTATTTAAGCCTTGGAGATGAAAAAATTTCATAATCTCATTCTAAATCTTGTATCTAACTGCTTAGATTTCAAGCCAGGATGAATACTGAGGGGCCATTATAAATATTCCTTTAGGGGCTGTGAACAGAAACTCAGTCTCACCGTCTCCGACTCCAAACTCCGACACTCTGCATCCAGGAAGCCTCTTCTTAGACATTAGTGTGGGGGCTCATCTTTATCATTCACCAAAACACAAGCCAAAGCAGTGTCCATAAACCTGAACTGCACAAGTTCTGTGCCGTGCCAACAAGAGGAGTAACTCACAACAAGTAACCACATCCCTTCTCTGTAAGGACCTGAGTTCACCCCTGCCTGCCCTCCCTCCCTCCCTACTAGGGAAACGACACCATGCTCTGCTGTGTTGAGGGAAAGCTTCTGTGGTTCAGGGCTCCCCAGTGGCAATGAAACGTTTCTAAGGCATCTGTGTTTATGAAAAGAAAGATTTTATACTTTAAATTATAAGAGTGATGCTCATAATGTCATTTAGTGTCATAGAGTGTGACCCAGAGTCCCATAGTTTTTAGGATAAAAAAAATGCCTGTGGCTTGTCAGATAGAGTAAAATATTTTTTTAAAATCCTAAAAATATATCCCCAAACCAGGAACCACAGATCAGAAAAGGCAAGGGTTTGTTCATTCATTTGTTTCTAGAAAAGATCTCACTATAAGTCCAGGCTGGCCTCAAACTTGCAATCCTTCTATCTCAGCCTATGAAGTTCTGGGATCATAGGTGTGGGACACCACACCAAGCTAAGTTTTTTTTTATTAAAGTAAACTTTAAAAATTAAAATTTAGGGCAGGGGATTTAGCTCAATGGCGTAAGTGCCTGCCTTGCAAGCACACAGTCATGAGTTCGATACTTGGTACCAAAAAAAAAAAAAATTAAAATATATAGGATAAGACATAAACCATAAGTATCATCTTGAGAAAATTCCCCAAATATATTTCCAAGATTGAATAATTCTTTAAAATTTCTACTCATATGTAAAGTTAGTTTTCCTCAATGTTGACAAATTTGGCAGCTGCTGAAACATTAGACATTCAAAGCCCAAAAGCAAAATGGCTGGTGTAAAGCCCAAAAGCAAAATGGCTGGTGTAAAGCAAAGTCTGTCTTGGTGAAGCTGCAGGACCTGCCTTCTTCCTACCTGAGGCTGTAGAGCACCTTCCCATCAGGCTGGACACGCAGCATGACATTGTCAGTGGTGGTGTCATGGATGAAGGAGCGCTTGGAGTGCACAAAGAACATGTCAGGGACCCATATCTTCTTTACCAGCCGGCCATCAAATGTCATGCTAAGGTTGTTGGTGCTTGGAAAAGACAGCCTCTCGTCCTTCCAGTAATGCCTCAGGTAGAGAGTCATGGTAAAGTCCTGGGGGCAGAGGGCAGTAGGAAACCACAGAGGGTCAGCAGGAGATTCTCTACTCAGACAAAGCCATCACTTAACTGAGAATGAAACTGAGCCCAGCCAGGCCTTGCTTCTTAATCCTGGGTTTGGTACAAGAGAAAGCAGACACTAAAGGGAAAAAGTTCAGCTGGAGGCCTGCAGCTGAATTTCCAGGAGCCCATGCCACCCTGCCACTGGCCAGGAAAGCTGTTGCTGCCCACATCTGACATTCAAGCTGTAAGTGTATGAGCATTGCGCTTTTGGCACAAGATGGCGGACTGGTAGGTAGCAGGAGAGAGACCCTCTCTGAGAGAGACAGCTCAAATGCCAGAATAAAACACCCTGGAGAGACCCAAACAGAGAGAGATAGACTCTCACAACACAGAAAGTAACTAAAGTGCGAAAACCCACTGGAATATGAGGTCCTGGGGCTAATATTAGTGAAGATAAGATCAGTGAGCACGGCACCCTCCTTGAGACGCCTGAACCCCGCCCGACCTGAACAAGCGATCCACACGGAAGACTGGCTTGAGCCGCCGGAGCGTGGAGCTGAACAGCCCTGCATGCAGCTCGCCAGACCGGCTCTGCACACGACCCACCCAGAGGCACCGTGAATTACCACCGCAGCCCGCTGAAGTTGGAGGTCGGGCAGTCCAGCAGTTCTCGGGGATGCGGTAAGTGATGGGAAAAAGACTCTACCACGGGAAAGGGGAAACCGACTGGACGACATGTTGGATTTGGGCAGGACAGCCCTAACTCCATAAGGAAGTGGCTTCAGCTGGTTACTCCCCTCGCTGAGCGGATTGGTGGAATCTGCTTGAACTAGGCCACGCCCCTGGCGGGGACCCAGTTACTTCCCTGAGATCAGTGCACACTGATGCAGTGAAGGCCTGCAAAAGTTGACTGGCCCAGAAGGGAGGAGCTAGCGCACACTGCCAGTGGGTGAACTCTAATCTCTGATAACCTATTGAAGAGGGCTAAAGCTCCTAGCCTACGCCCTCTAGAGGAGCCTTAAACAACAAGAAAAGGGTCTGGGAATTACACTGAACACTTGTATGGAAGAAACCAAAAACATGACTAAAGGGAGAAATAAGAAAACACTTCCAGCCCCCAACCCTGAGAACATCGATCCAGGAGAGGCAAATACAAAAGAGACTGAGGGCAGCAAAAATGCAACATCAAACACAGCGTTAGTGGACATAAAGAGATATATTCAGGACCTCGTAAGCGGGACCAAAACTGAAATATTAATTCAAATTAAACAAGAGATAAGTAGATTAATAAAAGAAGGACTGGGCACCTCTCAAGAAGACACAGACAGAAGAATGGAGGAACACAAATGGAGAGAAAAATTTAATGAGGAATTAAAAAAAAACCTAGAATTTATGAAACAGATTCAAAGAGATTATCAGGAAACTAAGGACTCGATAGAAAGCTGGCAAAACTGCTTGAAAGAAACCAAAGATAGACTATCAAAAATTGAACACAGGCTTGCAACGTGGGGTCATGAAAGGGAAGATCTCTTAAAAATAACAGGGGAGCAGGCAGTAAAGATACAAAGACTGGAAGATGACAAGAGGATCTATAACTTAAGAATAAAGTATGTGAATGAAGAAGCAGGAATCAAACCAGAGGAATTACAAAGGATTTTCACAGAAATTATTAAAGAAAATTTTCCAAGCATAAAAAAAAGAAATGATATGCAGAAGTATGAAGCATACAGAACTCCAGCCACCTACAACCCAAACAGAGCTACACCCAGACACATAATAATCAAGATCCCAGAAATTCAATATAAGAACAGAATATTAAAAGCCATCAGAGAAAAGAAACAGATCACCTATAA
>PVJX010023143.1:0-29672 GCA_004027295.1 Dolichotis patagonum | reverse complement strand
GCCCAGAATACCTTGAAAATGCTTCTATGTGTATTTGAAAACAGTATTGTACTGTTTGAGTGTGGCAGGTTTTGTACATTTTAATGATACCAAGTTAAGTATTTCTCCTGCTTAAGTCTTCTATATCTCTACTGATTGTTTATATGTGTAATTATTCTAACAATTATAAATTGAGTATAAAATATGTGATTGTATTGTTGATTGTCTGTTTCTCTGATATTCTATAAGTTTTTGATTCATGTCTTTTAATATTTTATCACTGGTACATAACATTTTACAAACGTGATTACCTTGATCAAATGACCTAGTTATCATTAGCAAAAGAGCTTCTTTATATGATTTTTTGCTATGAAATCTACTTTTTCTGATATATTTGTAGCCTTCCCATTTTTCTTTTAATTACTATTAGCCTGAAATATCAATAATCTATGATTTTGCACAACAGTGTGAGCACTCAGAAATTTCTCTGTGAGTAGCAGAACTGTGAAATAACTTTGAGCCAGGCCCTACTTCCTAACGACACAATTATGTACTCAGGTAGGTTTGTATTCCGTACCTAACTGACCTTCAGAAAAGGTTAGTTTACAGTGATATATTTTACTATCTAGATTTATCTGTGCTGGGGCTATAATAAAAGTGGTTGTCCTCTACTTATAGTGAGCAGACAAGTATACGAAAATCTCTAGGGATTATAGCTAGTAAATATTACTGGCGAGAAAACCAGGAGCTGAACCTGATTTTATAGACACTATGACCAGACTATAGTCTACCATACTAACTTTTGTTCTTAGTGCAGATACTCCCTTAATCCTTAAACAAAGAAGGATTGCTGTGAAAGAAAAGAGGTATTAGGGGGCGATTTCTTAAGAAATATTACATAGGCAAAAAATTTTTCTTCTTCTGTTTAGAACTCAGACAAGACTACAAGAGAGAATTGGTTTCATACAATTTTGTTTTGTTTGAATTTATTGTGTATGAAGGTATGGACAACTATTTCACAGAAAACAAGAGACATTATGGTAGCCACTGTTGATTTTCTGTTGTTTTAAAATCCTGTGTTGCTTGCATTGTTCTGTTCTGATCTGCTTTGTTCTGTTTTGTTTTGTTTTATACTCTTTAAAATAAAATGTTAAAAAGAGAGAAATCAGAGAAGCTACAGTGAGAAATGCAAACATTTGTATTCTATAATGAAAATCTACCTCTTCAACATAAAAGCTTACCTGACTCAGGATATATTTGTATTAAATAGCTTACTATTATATGTAATCAACTTACTGCAAATGTTCATTGTTGATGAGATTTAAAGTAACTAGATCAGAACAAAAAGGTAATATTCTTTGCCTCTTATTTCAAGAACCCCTGAGCCATAAACTGTATTGCTTTAATAGAAAAAAAAGTTAAAAATATTACTTTTAGTCACTCTTAGAGTAAAAAGGAAACTCCCAAGTCTTGAGTAAAGAAGTGATATGCTTCTGTAGTTGGGGACAGGTACACATTCAAGGAATTTTAGAAAATATGTGAACTTTACTTGAGGGAATTCGAAAAAATACCACTAGATCTTTAATCCTGTTAGGAATAGGGTTTCCTTTTTATCAGTAATAGACATCTGTATTGCAAATGTTCTGAAAAGGAATAAGTTAATTTTGGACCAAGATTTCATGCTGAGGTGGAGATGATACTTTGATTAATGTAGAGCAGCTAGTTTTCCAAGTGACACCACAAATAGTATGGTTACTGGTATGTGAATATCTACCAAGTGAATGCAACTTATATTAAGACAGTCTGTTTTTCTTCAAAATGTTTTTAATGATATTTGCATATAATTTTAAAATGAGTGTATTCTTATTTAGGTGTTTTAGTTTTGTGCTGAATAAAATTACCTTTGATCCTCCAGGTATGTGTCAGTCAAGGCAATTTAAGATTGTTGAACTAATGCTTTCCTAGGTATAGTTTGTGATTTTAGCAGGCAAGAGAGAGGTTCTTAGTGACAGATTTCCTTTTTTAAAGCTCAGTTTAGATCTGTTTCTAAGGGAATTTTCTGTAAAGCAAATATTATTCAATGTTGACAGAGAAAAGAAAACCAGTGTTAATATATCTAGAGTACATAAGATATTAAAGACTTATTTGACTTTATTAGTTTTTCCTTAAGTTTCCAAAAATAATATTGAGGATATCAGTCTATTAATATAGGTCTAGTACGGCAGAATTGCTTGTGTATAAATTTATTAAATTTGCATTAATTTAAAGCTAAAACAGTGAAACTCAGTTACCATCATTATATTTTCTGTCAAGACTATGTTTAGAACTTTTTGCAAAAACCAGTTTTGCAAAAAAAAAATTTGTACAATATTTTTTAAAAGCTTCACATTTTCTAAGATTCTGACAAACAGTTATACTTTGTTGGGCCGTGTGATGGAATACAAGTTTTCAGTACTTGAAATATTATGCTAGCATTCTGTATCACAAAGTTACTTCGTAAGTCATTCTGCTAAATGTAAATAAATTGACACAAACACCGTTGGATATCTTCATAATGCTCATATGTGGTGTGATAGAATATAAATGTGGCAAATAATTTGGCAATACATTTTTGGTTATATAATAACAGGTCTGTATGAGTATTTATGACCTTGAGTTTTTCAGATATAAACATTCATAATATATGATAAAATTATTATAAAGATTAAAATTTTATTGTCAAAATTTACTTTGCTACTAAAGCAAGTCTATTTTGTGAGAGTTCTGAGTCAGTAGGACACCCATAGGACACTCACCTATCTTTGACTTAACGATAGGACATGCGTACTCTGTTCAATGGTATACTTAGATGGATTTGGTATATTGATATATTTTTGAGTTAAGTTTTTCCACAATGTAGTTTATCTATCTTATCTATTTATATATGCACTTGTATATTCAACTTCTCTGGTGAGCTCATTTTGGAATAACCAAAGAAAGGGTTTTGTGTGAAGACATTTTAAGTATAGAAAATTCTAAATTAATTCACAAGCTGGTCAACAATACACTTAGAATTATAAAATAAATGATTTATTTGTTTAAATATCATATTGTTTCTTTGGTGTGAGAAACAGAAAGGGTAAATAATAACCAAAATGTATAATAGATGTTGCAAAATAGGAAGAAAATGTTCGAATCAAAATTGGAACAAGGCAGAGAAGGGCAAAAAAAGAGAATAGAAGGAAAAAATGGAAACAAACCTTTTGTAAATAAGCAGGAGAAGAGGTTGGAGACCGGAGTGGGAATTGGGAGAAAGAGAACACTCAAGATATGCACAGGTACAAATTCTCTATGATAAATGTGATCATTATGTTTATCTAAAATGTACCACTAGAGTTAATTTAAAAGCAAAAAAATAAAGGTCCACAATTGAGACCAGATTCACGCAATTAATACCAACCCTATAAAATAAATCTGTGTGACAAAAGCACTTAGAGGCAAATGTGATTGAGAAAATGGTAATAAATGATAACGAAACTTTTTTTAAAAAAGAATTGTGGAGTGAAGAAACTAAGGAGAAATTTTTATAGCTAATTGTTTTGGTGAATTTTTTGAAGGAAATTCTCAGTGGAAAACATTTATTGAGATTTCAGTATGAACCTTTGTATATCAGTATATTTATGGCTGTTTTGTGGTCTGTTCATTCATATAGTCACCTGATTTTGGTGCTGGTAGATGGGTTGTACTTAAGGAGGACTTTAGCCAAAGATGTTGCTCAGAAAAGATGATGGTTTGTTATTGTAGGTAGTCAGGATAACTGCAAGTCAGTAACAGAGATGGTGAAGTCACACAGAGGTTTGTTTCTTCATTATTTGAATTGGGAGTACATAGTAGTATCATTCATTTGAATGAATAGAAGGAATTTTTTACTGATCATTATCAGAAGAAACAGCAGAAAACGGTGTTTCAGAAAGGTAGATAGTGAAGTTTAACTGAGCTCTTAAAATATGCCACACACTTTCTTATATTCCTAGAGGAAACTTTAAATCAGATATCGATATCATCAATATAGTTGTTATTGTTGCTATTTTCTTTCAGTACCTAAGGAAAGTGAGAGTAAAAAAGATAGTAATGGCAAAGTACTCTTATAGGATTTAACATGAATTTGAACAGATCATCTTCTCAGCCCCAGTGAAAAGCAACTTAACATAAGTGTTAGAGACCCTGCACCTAATTACAGCTCTGTCATTAACTAGTGATATAAGTCGGGCCAGTCATGCAAGGTTCTTGGCATGTTCTTAATGATTAAATTTAAAACTTAGATAAGATTAATTATGAAGTTTTTTCCTTACACATAAGAACTTAATTATTTGCACATAGCAAGAATCTGATAATATTTCCTATAAAAATGGCAATGGAGTAAATAGTTTTAAAGTTGCAATCTAAAGTGTTTAAATTGTCTGAATGTTCTCTTTTCATCCAAATTAGTTTGAATACCTAACAGAACAGAAAATATATCATACAATGTTACACAATTGAATGGATATATAATTCATAAATGTTTCAGTTTAGTTTAATTTCTATTTAAATAATTAATTCAAAAAATCTTTTCTTCTTTATATGTACTGTTTCCAAGATGTACTCTTGTACAAAGTTTATGTCTTTATTAGGTCAAAAAGGTTTTCATCAAAATAAAAGAAAAACTTGTATAAATCACTGGTGAAGCAAACTTTAGTTCCTTGATCCTGAATTAGTCAATTATTTAACTTTGGAAAACAAGATATAAATATGAGAAGGTATGGTACTAGAAAATGGCAAATATAAGAACCTGCTACATGTCAAGTAACCATTTGATATACTAGAGAAATACTTCATATGAGAAGTATTTCAGAGTTCAGATTTTTTTTAGATTTTGAAATATTTGCATGCACATTGTGTTATAGGTTAGGGATGCAGCTGAAGTCTAAACATAAAATTCATTTTCATTTCATGTGCACCTTATACAAGTAGCCTGAAAGTAATTTTATAGAATATTTTAGTTTGCTTCTGTTTTGATTAATATTTATTATCATATGAAGTCAATTTAGTATTATTTTTCTTGTGACATCTTGCTAGTACTCACAAATTTTCAGCTTGGATCATTTTTGATTTGTCCATTGGGGTAGAGGATAACCAGCCTATATGTGATAAGTGAGCTGGGCAACATTGTTCTAGAGAAGCAACAGGGACATCCATTTTCTGGGTTCCTCTCTTCTCTCCTTCTGCTCAGTAATTGCTCTAGTCATAGGTTCTGCTGATACTGTAACAATTTTTGCCAGCTTTCATTGTAGACCTAATGATTAATGAAGACATATTATGAAATAAAATATATATTTAAAGTCTACTTGCATTTGTTTATCTTAGATTTAATAGATTATCCTATGAGGGATAATTTTGTTCCTTCATTGTTTATAGTGATGCATTTAAAAACTAAAGGGACATTTGAGTGGCTAAATGAATGGAAATTTAATCATGATGTATATTTCCCATTGAGATACTTTGCTTTCTGCATATGTTTAATAGTTGTATTAAAATAAATTTTATTGTCATCTTTATTTGAATTCTTATAAAATGCAGTTTGAGCACTGGTTTTTTGTGTTTCTTTTATAGCCTGCTGTCTCTCTAATGAGTATGAGTCTATAGAAGGTGTAGCATTATTACATAAAGTAAGCAGACTTATTAAAAGGTGAATAAAGACATCTGACAGGGAAGTGCACTATTAGGGTTTTTAAAGACGTTTGGGAGTAAAGCCAAGTGAACATTAATGTACACGAAGCAGAATCCTAAAAGAAAAAAATCAATACCTTGCTGACTAGGCAGCCAATGAGGAAATAAGATAAGGCTAACCTGGTCATTTATGGATAAGTAGCATCTTATGGTACAGGGAGTCAAGTAAGGGTCAGGTTGTGTTCTGACCAGTAAAAGGAGCGGAATAGAAGGAGACAGAGACACACAGAGAAAGAGAAGAGCGTAATGTCAGAAGTGAGCTATATTATGTGTTTAAAATGTAAAATACTCTGGCTTATGAAGAAACAGTTCAGAAATAGTAAACCTTGTCACTTAAAACCTTGAAAAATGTCCAAATTTATCTTAGAATGTGAAATGTGCTCAACATAGGAACATCATTTTCCTCTCTCTGATGTAGATATGCTATAGGTTCAGATTTCTATGGAAGCCAACTTGTTTTCTTGAATTAGCTTTTGCACAAGTTTGATATTCAGACAATTCTAATCATCTCTTAAGAGATCGTAAAACTGAGATGCTAGTTTAAACAATAAAAGAAAAAATTGGAAAGATTTGTTTTGGGTAATGATTTTTATGCTTTTCATAATAGTTTACAATACAGATATTAGAGTTAGATGATATGGACTCAACTCCTGGCCCCATGGCTGCGGGCTTTGGAAAACTTAATTAATTGTAACATGAGCTCTAGTGTAATTGGAGCTTCTGTTACTCAATATATTTTCCTAACTGAAATACTGGGAGAACTACATGAGTAAAACTAGCTTTGAAACGAACATACAGAACATATATAATACATGTTTTTATTGTGTTATAAAAAATTCAAACATAAAATTTAAAATATAAAGTGGAACTGGAAATACTAATATCAATTCTAAAAGACAGCCCCACAAGTGTTATTTACTTACATGCCCTTGCATAACAAAATTTATCTGTATTGACTACAATGAACTCAAATATGGAAATATTATATTAAAATATAATCCAAATTGACCTGATAGACCTCTTTTTAAATTTCTTTCTCAAATATTGTGAATTTAACCCAAGGTTTACTTACTAAGTTTTTTTCCTTTCTTTTTTTTTTCTTTTTTCCTTCTTGTTTTTTGGGTACTGCGAAACGAACTCACGACCTTGTGATTGGTAGGCAGGTGCTTATGATGCTGAGCTATATCCCCAACCATTTCCTTTTATTTGAGACACAATACTGCTCATTTTTAGCTGCCCAAGTTGGACTCAAATTTATAATTCCTCCTGCCTCAGCTTCTGCATACTGCGAGAATTATAGGCAAAACTACCATGCCTAACTGTTACTTTTAGTCAATAAATCTAGTCAGTAAATGTAGTCAGTAAACTAGATTATTGACTTCAGTCAATATATCTTATCAAACATGCATTTTATTTTGCATACATTATAGTCTTTGAAATATAAGTTTTGCCTTATTACCACCTACTGCACATTTTATCAGTATATGCCACTTTTTTAAGGTTTGTAATCATGAATAAAAATCTGAGGAGATGAAAACAATTCAGAAATACTATATAAACAATAAACTATGGCAGGTCCAAAATTTGGACTTCTACATTGTTACAATCATTTGGTAATCCCTCAAATCTCTACATATATATATATATATATATATATATATATATAGAGAGAGAGAGAGAGAGAGAGAGAGAGAGAGAGAGAGAATATATATATATATCCATTGTAATTAAAAGGAAGTTGATAAATAAAACACTCTTTCAGAGTAGGATACATAGCACAAGACATTTTGTGCAAGCAGTTTGCCTAATAGTATGCCCCTATCTTTCTACTCTCCGTCTGCTCTCCCTGAGTTTGCTTGCTTATTCCACTCAGTCTCCTGCAATCCTTTGTATTCCCTTAGAGTCCACCTCTATTTAATTCTTGAAAATGTTCCTTCCAGTTGGCATATTTTTTCTGTGAACATGACTCAATCCCTCATCATTGAGCTTCAAACTTATATTCTTGATATATTGTCTTCAGAGTATTCTGTTCATAATTCTCTTTCCAAAGCACATTTTCTAATATCTTATTTATTGATCTCTGTAAGACTTCTTACCTTCCAGTAAACTTTAAAGAATCTTGCTATTCTCCAAACTCCATCCAGTCCTTAGCTTGCAAGCTTAATGGGAACAGGGATTTATGCCTCAGCTTCATTCATTGCTGTGTTCAGCACGCAGAAGAGCACACAGTGCATTAATAAGAATATGTTGACTAAATGACTACAGAAACCTCTAGCTGAATTTTCCTAGAATTGACCTGCATCTTCAAGGACAGGAATACCAGAGGAAGAAGAATATTTAAAAGATAATTATAGAAACCAAAAACGAACTGCTTAAGTAAATCATGGAAGTTAGAGCATCAAGCAACATACACTATTGAGAGGACTATCACAGGAATAGAGCTAACTTACTTAGAAACTTTGGTAGATAGGGTCAAATGCCTGAAACCAAATGAGAGGGAGAGGAGAGGAGGCCATTAATTCTATGAAAGGCGCTTCCAGATTGTGCTCAGGAAGGGCCACATGCTAGCGTATTAGAGGACCTGCTCAGTGTGGAAGGGTGTGGAGATGAGTCACTGCCCTTCTGTGCATCACTTTCATACGTCAGAACAAGGCTGCATTGCTTGGTGTGGCGTAAGAAACTACAAATGTGCTTAAATTTGAGGAACTTCAGACAGCTCACGGTTTAATTACAGTTTCGACTCCCGATACAGATTTGATGCTAGATTTTTTATTCACCGAAAATTAGATTTTGAAATACATGATATTAATTTCTCTTATTAAACAGTATTTTCTGTACACAATGTTCACACTCCCAGTGTGAAGTTGGTGCATGTACATAACACATCTTTGTTCCCTTTTTCCTATTCTTTCCTTCTCTCCCTGTCCCCATCACTTGATCCCCTTCCTATTTGAGAAAGCCCTCCATACTTTCCATTATCTAGCTTTTAATTCACTCTTCATTTATTATTTGTGTTTCATAATCTGCAAAATATACCTTTCTCTGTGTTATGTGACTATGTGTTATTTCCACTTTTCTTGTCTTAAATTTCAAAACAACCCATGTTACTTATAAGTGCTGTTTCCAGAGGACACAAGAACAGCTTAAGGCAAGAAAACTTTATGAACCTGATAAGTAGATCTGTGCAAACTCTAAATTAAAGCATATTTTTCTTTAAAATGCCCTAGAGATCTTCTGTTTACATTTTCAGATGAGCATTAGCTGTCTTTTTGACTCGAATGTTTACCGTGTGACATTTGGTAAGTCATCAGTACTAGGTCTTTGCTCCTAAAATGAATGGAAAACTACACAATGTTGTAATAAAATTATGTATTCACTTAAAGCAATAAGGTAATAAATGTAAAGAAACTGAATCGGTTCCTACAATATAGCGCAGTTAGCATCACTGTTCTCCTCCCCCCGAAACTGATTAGCTAGAGGATAAGCTGCTATTGCAGTCAAACATTTTTAAGTTTGCAGCTACTATTTATTAGATAACTAAATAATCATTCCTGGTTACTATTTTATCATTCCTGGTTAGTATTTACTAAGCCAAGACTTAATTTTAATGCTACATATATGTCTTTCAATTTTAAATAAGAAAACTGAAATACGAGAAAGATAGTCACCTTGGCATATACAATAGTAGGATTCAGAAGTATGCTTCAACTCAAGTTCCACCTTTAACATTTCAGATTTTTGTCCTCTACTGCATTGCCTCCCATCAAATCAGATTTGAATCAGTGTATCAGAAAATACGGTCAACTGAGTAAATGCCTGGTGCTTCAGATTCAGAGCCAGACAAACTAAACCATTGCAATAAATTGTCTATTTTAAATATTTTGACAAACTCGCCTTTTAATTACTTTAAATTGTGTCTACTCTCATTTTAATAATAGAATAACTATTTGTTTAAAAAAAAACAAAGAAAGCACTTATTTTGTTTGTGTCTGAGCACCTTGGAAAATATAACTGGAATTGCTAGAATTTTCCCCCAGACACTATAGTCATAGCAGAAGGATGCTTCTGAACACTGTGTCTATGCTTCTGCATTATGGATACTTAGTTTCTTCTTCAGTTCTGGTTTAGAAGTGAAAAGTTTATCTGTATAATATTGTGATACAGAGCATTTGCCCAGACTGTAGTCTAAGAAAAACATGTTGAGTGGAAATGTAAGAGTGTAGTGGATGACACACATTATGTTAGCAAAAGATGAGAATATAGCCAACTGCCTCCCTCACCACTTCACAGTCATGAAATTACAATGCAAATTTATAAATGAGAGTAAAATCACAAATTCTTGTCAAGCAAGATAGATAGCGTTGCAAGATATAATATGACACTTTCTAAAACTGTATGAGTTGAATATGAAAAAATTCCACTGAACATTACATTTCATTGACATGCAATTTTTAAAATGTTTTTAGTGGAGTTTCTATACTGATAGATTATTATATGCTCATCTCTTTATAAAGAAAATATGTCATTAGTAATTTGTTTTAGTTTGTAATCCTTTCTCTTCTCTACATGGAAGAATACTGTAAAAGCCAAAGAAAAACTAAGAATGCAAAATGCAACTGGATTACGTGAACCCAACTGAGACAAAATATAGCGGGTGTTAGCTCCCCTTGAAGAACAGGTTGTGTATTTCAGTGTTCAATGAGGACTATTATTCTGATTGATGAGAAATAATATGAAATTAATTTTCACATCCACCATGCATTTTTCAATGTAGGACAATCTGCAGCTTTCCAGATAATCAATATCACTAGAGGCTATAATAACACATGTCATGTAGAGAACATGCTCAAACAAAGGAGTCTGTCCCATTAACCTTGGAAGTCAGGAGTTTCAAATCGTTTTTAAATAAGGACTGATTCTGAGGCTTCTTGTGAAGAATTTCATTACTTAGGTCGTTTTAAGTCAATGAAGTAGTGTAGGAATTATGTACTCTGCACATATAGATAACATTATTATCAGGAGTCTATAGTACTTTTAAACAATAATCATAACACAGCATTTGCGTTAGTCAAGGTCTATTTTTCCTGTAGGTGACAAAAACTCAACACAAACTAATGAGCAAATGTAAACTTTCTGTCATGTTTCCATATAGTAAATTCACGCACAATTAGGAACCAAATATTCACATTTGGTCATTAGAGTCCAACTGGTATTTTCTGCACTTGTAGGCTGTGTCAGTTTCTTCTGAAAGAGTTATTTTCCACATGGTTTTGAAAATGATCCATAGCAACTTGAGATTAGAAGATTTGTAATCTCACAAGGAGAAAATTATTCTCTTTTTTCATTGTCCCAAGAAATAACCTAAAATGACTTTAATTGTCCTGGGTAGGTTATTGACAGAGACTCTAAGAACCTATTTCAGTATCCATTTTTTAATTTTCTCCTTAGAAACAGAACCCCGCATTTTATCTTAACACATTGCTAGTCGGAATAAGTCATTACATTTTCTAGCTTTCCCTGTAGCAAGGTGTCATCATGTGAGTAATTTCTGACCGTAATGATGCATGCAGAAATGTTATGGGCAACTTTTGAAAACACTATTTAAGGGCAGCAGATGAAAAATTTTGTGAGTGTATAAAGACTTCTTTGTTTGCCATTTTCTGCTTCTTTTTGGGTCAAATTTTATGTCTCAATTTACAGATATCGTGGGAAGAAGTAAGGAGAGGAAATATATATACATAAATATATATACATATGCATGCATATATATATGAAATATTTCTTGAGATTTTCTGTAATAACAGCTTGATATAATTTTCTCCGTGCCATTTAACACAATTAAAAATCTTTATAAATTGGAGAAATCATTTAAACTCTTCTAATACTTATTTTCTTCTTTTATTTGAATAAATATAATAGTACTTCATAAGGATATTATGAGAATTGAGTGTGATCATGTAATGGAGATGCCTTGCTAAAAGCTAGGCTAAATCTTCAGTACATGGCTATTATTTAACTTTCACAACTATGACTATATCATTTTTACTTTAATTGAGTCTGAATTTCACAAAATGCATTTGAAATATAAATTACAACTGCAACACAATAATTCACCTTCTTTTAATTCACTTCACTGTTCTGAAATTTGAATCATGCTACTCTACACCATCTCTAACATGGCATAGAAGGAGCTGATCTCAGTATGTGACAGAGACATCCTAAATTTTGCACAGCGTTACTCGGATTCTTCCCTCTTCCTCAGAGCTCGTTCCAAGTTTTTGTTGTTCTGAAAAAAATGAATTGACGGGAAAGAAAGTAGCAAGTTGTTTTGCATTTACTAAAGTTATTCAAGGTAGGATTAAAACAGGAAAAGGGTTAAGCTCTTCACAGTGCAGAGTGGGGGGCTGAAAAGGCTTGCAGCAGCCAGGAGGCCACTGTCTTTCATATCGTGCATTCTGATGTCAGATTTGGTCATTTTATCAAAAACTTGCTTGATCTTGTGACAGAAGAAATGAAGCTATAATTCTAAAATTGGTACAAGGTGTAAGGGTTTTGTAGCTTCTCTGTGCATGTGCTGAATACCTCTTACGAACAGGTCGCTCCCACTTACCCAGCTACTCTGTCGTGTTCTAAACTCCTGTCTCAGCGTGGCTGCTAAAGATCTATTTTAACTTATTCAGTTTATTAAGAAATGACAAACAGTATGTTTAATAATTAAAGCAGAAAATGTGCATGTTTAGTGACCATAAATGCCCATCCTCACAGCCACAACATTCACACTATTAGGATAATACACTATTAGATAATTGCTGCATTTTACTACTGTATCACATATACAAGTACAATCTGGTTTACAAGGGTTTCCATTACACTTTGTACAGCAGAAATAGGAGGCTGAGTGATCAGCAATTCACATTTTCCTAGGAGCATTCTGTTGTTATTTACACAGCTCGTGAAAACTGTGCACTCAGGTCATGAGGAACATTGCTAAAAATTACACATTAACTTTAAAGTTTACAATCTGATATATTCACTGTATGGTCTGAGGCAACGTGTGGTCCATGGGTTGTGGGTTACACATACTTTATTTAAAGGCTCATGATAAATAGAATATTATTGATCTTACTCTCTGCCTACATATAAGGCCTTATTACAGGTTCACTACCCATAACTGAAAAATTTGAAATCTGAAATATTCCAAAATCCAAAACTTTTTGAAAGCCAACCTGATACCACAAGTGAAATATTCTACAACTGACCTTATGTGTTAGGTCTCTGTCAAAATGTAGATACACAAAACAATTGAGGAAAATTATCTTTCAGTTATGTTTTTATGTGTATATGTGACATATATTTATTTTGCATTCACACTTGGGTTCAAATCCAATGACAATTCATTAGGTTAATGTAAACATTCTAAAGCTTGAAAAATATCTCTCATGTGAAATATGTCTCCTACCTTTTTAGAAAATTTATACTCAGTTTAGATTTTCTATGAGTTTTATGTTTTGCTAATGACAAATATTTTAAAAGAGAAGCTAAATTGAAGTAGATTATAAAAAAAGGAGATACTTGTAACAAAAGACAAGATAGCAATCTCAGAGCTGAATAACAGCAGAAATAGTGCAGGCTAAGTAATACTGTCCTTAAAAGATGATGGTTTAGGATAACTTTGCCTTTTTCCGAGTGATTTGTGTTGACTTCCTTTGGTTGGTTTACTGCAGAGTTTTGTAATCAGACTTTGATAAAAGAAATGACTAATAACAAAAAACAAGAAAAAAAAAAGAAATATCCAGAACTTGTTTTCAGCTTTTTCCTACAAGTTTTTTCAGTTGTGAATTGCACTAAATTCATAGGAAGTGTCATGTCCAGCTGAACTGGGGCATTGTCAAGGGTGTCCTCGCGGAAGCCATTGATGCGAACTCAAGCTCTTTCCATTACAGATAAAAAGACATGTGGACCTCATGAATTCCAGTGTAAAAACAGCAACTGTATTCCAGATCACTGGCGATGCGATAGCCAGAATGACTGCAGCGATAACTCTGATGAAGAAAATTGTAGTAAGTAACTCTTACCAAATAACCTCGCAATCTTGTCAAGACAGCAGCTTTTCTTTCAGTTAAGGTAAAATGTGAACTTTTCTGTCCTGCAAATCACAATATCATATGTATATTCACATTTGGGCAAGAATATTCAGGCTAAATTGAGCTAAATCTTAAAAGATAGAATTGCTGGAATACTTATCATTAGACTTATTTTCTTCCAGTTCTCAGAACTGGTATGAAAGTATGATGAGCTTTAATGCAGCCCATTAGTATGCAGTGAAGGAATTCCTCTATGTAAGTTCGTACAATGAGCTGACTGACACGGAGACGGTAAAAAACTTCTCATTCTATAATAAACAGTATTCATTTCATTTCCGTCTCAAGACCTTTTACCTTGCAAATTCACCCCAGCGTATCTTTCAGTGAATCAGTTATTTGTCTGTAGATGTGATCATAAGCATTTAAGTTGTTTTTATTTAAAAATGGAATAACATCTTCATTATGATCTTTCTCTTTTATATACGTTTAAAAATAATATCCAATAATTTTATTTTCGAAAACATACGGCACTATGCAAAATGTTGATAATACCTGTAAATTTTTTGCTTAGTTTCCTAGTAAATTTCTTGCTTTCCTTTCTACTTCGCCCCGGCTCTAACCCAGAGTTTGGCACATGCTACACAAGTACTTGAGTACTGAGCAGATATTCACTCACTATTTCTGAGAACTTCTTATCTTATCTTATCATATAACATTGTTATATGGACAAGTAAATAATATGCTTAAAATAGGGTAATAATGATATTCTATCTAGTAAAGATTTGTATTTTGCTTCCTCCAAAAAAGGATATGAAACAGATTAATAACAATAATGTCTCCTTTTACATAAGTTCTATTATTAAAAGAGTATTCATTCTTAGGAGGAAGAAAATTAAATCTACTAGGAATATGTTATCCTAAGGCATTCAATTAGTAGAGCATAAGCCTAAAAAATCACCAAAACATTTAAATTACAAAATAGTAACTAATGTTTTGAATAATTTTTCAAAATTTAATCTGACATGCTTGAAAATCAAGGACATTAAACCTGAGGTCTCTGTATCATTTCAGTTATTGAATCCTCTGAATATAGGAATCTTTATAAGTGCTGCACACAACTAACTCGTAACTAATCATAAGCACAGAAAGGTAGAGAAAATTGCTGGGAGTTACAAATGCTTTAGATTTCTTTATCTAGCAAATTAAAAAAAACTTATATACTTTATTCTCTGTTCTGTCCAGGGATTACAATTAAAAATTTGACAGGATAAGGGGAGTATGGACAAAAGAATAAAAACACAAAAGAAAATACCACATACAATATATTCTTGTTTCTTTGTATATCAACTGAAATACAGTTCGGTATGTTTTGATGCTGATTGTACCACAGATTTCTGAAATCAAATACTTTAGGACTGAATGATATTAGAAATATGAGAGTATGAGTGAGAAGGAAATTTGGGGGACTTAGGTGAGGAGAATTTTTATTCAAAGTAGTAGTTCAAATTGTGTGAGAACTTAGACTCCTGCTATAATAAGAAAAGAACTAGAAGGATGAAGTTTAAGACAGCCTTCCTCTGAGTCTGCAGAGGTTTTTTAAGTGGTTAAATATGATTGTACTGACATCCAAATATCAATCTTTGGCACAAGAAAGCAAAACATAGAAAAGTGTCTCACTTGTCTCTGTGGAAACTGTAACAAGTCATTATGGCCACAAAACCCTTAAGAAGAAACCAAGGATGTAGCTGCAATGTCAAGCATTGTGATATAAAATACCCTATTATACATGGTTCTCTTTTAGTTTTTATTCACTCTGAGGGTTTTTTTTTTTGTAAGACAAGTAAAATTGATGAAATTGCATAGGAATATGACAGTGGACAAGAAAATATTACATTATATATGTGACGGAAGAACAAAAGGCATACACAGAATAAGTGTATTAATAGGTTTATATGTAAGGCAAGTTTAAGACTAAAACAAATATATGAAAGTATATTGATTTGTGAAGCACATAGAATATATGAGAATTATCAAAAATTATGGGTAACTGCAAAACTTCAAATTTTGATGTTTGAAGGTGCTGTCCTACAGACACCAAGAAGAAGCTGACTTTGCAAACACCAGTTGTTCTGTACAGACAACAGAGGCTGTAGAGGAAGGACGAATCAGTTAATCAGCAATAAGCTGAGCATTGCAGTGCACACCTGTAATCTCAGCCCTCTCCAGGATGAAGTAGAAGAATCACAAATATGAGCCACTTGGTTCATTTAGCGATATAATGAGAACCTGTCTCAAAATAAATCTTTAGAAATAAGGATAAGGGTGCAGATCAGTGTGACGGTCCTCAGGTGAATCCCTAGTGTCATAAAAAGACATTAGTAATACAGAATATAGTAATATAGAAGCCAATGTTAAGAAAAATTGTGACTATAATAAATGACATCAAGATATTTCTCTGTTCTTATCTATTGAAGTTACTATAAATCTGTACATATAAACTTTTGTCAAAATATAGTATTTATTAGACATTTGCTTTTACATATATAACTTCACACATGTATACAGGAACAGTGGTACCTAGTCATGCTTTCTAAATTTTATTTGTCAATAATATGCACCTGGTTTACAGTGAATAATTATTGCTGTTATTAAGTAGGAAAATGTACCAGAAATAATAAATGAACTGCATATTTAAAACTCGTAGCTACATATTCTTAAAGTCACTTTTGTATTTCTTTCTGAATCTGTTTAAATTAATTTTCTTTTTAAATTGTGTTGGAAGCACTCCAAACATATATATGGAAAGATTTCAAATAATAGTGGAGCATTTAACTGACAGCTATGTTTTAAATTTAATAAGCATTTTACATTTTAGTTTTCTTGGGATAATTAATTGTCATTTCAGCACCATGTGCTGACCATTTCTCTTCCTAAAAATACTTGACTCAGCACTGATTTCTGTTCTTAAAACAAAATAATTTATTCATAATCAAATAATTTTGTAAACTAGATCAATGATGTTGAAATGCTTGAGAAATCTCACCAAAATATATGATATCTAATTTTTCCAGTAATTGGTGTGCAAAATTGGTGTGCAAAATAAATTTTATCTTTGCATTATGAAGTAACAATTATTATTATTATCATCATTTTGTACTGGAAATCATATTCGGGACCTTGTGCTTGCCAAGCAAGTACTGTGCCACAGAGCCCCAGAAATTTTCTGGCTCCAGAAGTTAGTAGTCTTATAGATTTTAAGATATGAAATAATTTTACCTATTTGATTACAGCTTTACCAGGAGAGAAGTTATTCTACTCTGCCACTAGCTGTATGCATTTTTAAGTTGATTTCATTTCTTCAACTTCAGTTTTTTCAGTTATGTGTAAAAAGTTTTCCAAGTTTCTTTTTAATGTTCACAGGGTATGCTTTGTCCTCTATCGGTATTGAAGGAAATGACCAACCAGTTCGATGCCCTTATTTTGCATTCTTATTATGCAGCTCATTTCAACTTTCTCAAACACATGAAGGATATCCACAAAAGTTTCTTGATTGGCAATCTGCCTATCTAGATAAAATACATGGGAAACCTTATTAGTTGCTCATGTTCAGGACTCTCTATCCACTCAGTCTGTCTGTCTGTCTGTCTGTCTATCTATCTATCTATCATCTATCTATCTATATGTAAGATCAGAGAAAATTGGTGTAGGGACAACATTTTAGAAATATTGGAGGGGGTGCTTGCTTCAGCAGCACAAATACTAAAATTGGAACAGTACAGAAATATTGGAGGGAAAGTTACATTCAACATTGTTTTCAGATTGATTGTTATTCAGATACAATCAATTTTTGTTGTGGTACATTTTATAATATACCAACTATCACCCCAGATCTGGAAGTTAGTCATTCACTTTATTTTGCAAAAGATAGAAAAAAATGTTGGGCTCTTCTCTCCTGTCAAAACATATTTACCCAACAGAAATTTTCTTCTAAAGCTCTCTAGTGACAAAAAATTCTACAGTCTGTACATGAGAGTTAGTGTTAGACTGCTTATTTCATTCTTTGCTGCTATTTCTAGGTATATAAATGTACTAATTCATATTCATTTTACAATACTAGATTTGCAGTATTTTTAAACCATAATAGAAATAGAAGAAATCTGTATTTAACTTAGAGTGCTTTGTCCAACAAATGACACAGTGTCATCCCTCCCTTTTGAAGCAGAATATTTAATAATATTGTAACAGAATCTCTAGAAAGGAATTATCTGTGGAACTATCCTGCAGATGCCTTCATGTATTTCCTATATCACTTTTTACTCTAACCTCAAGCTCCTACCTTTTATGTAGCAAAATCTATCAAAGTCTAGGAAGCCATTGCTAATTGTCACATAATTGACACATTTGCTTTTAAATAAGATAAAAGCAATTTAGAACAATAGAGGATGAATTAATCTTCTGATAGCCCTCTGACTGACAAATTAAATGTTTCATCTGCTTTTAACCTTTTAAATATGGTACACTTTACAGTACTCTCTCTCTCTCTACTCATTTAATATAGAGCTTTTTAGTAGTTATTTTCCATTGTTAAATAAATTCACATATTTTATAATAATTCACATATTTTCTTACAATTTATTATCCTTAAGTATGATAATGCATGTATGTGCAAACACAAGGGTAGTTAAATCAATTCAGTATATAATGAGAAGAACAAAAATGCTTCCTCATTTTATAAATATTGTTTGTTTATTTATTTGACTTAAGGTCTTACCATGTAGATAATACTGGCCTTGAAAACTCCCTCCATAGTGTGGGCTGGCCTCAATGGCTTCAATCTTTCTGCCTTAGCCTACTGAATTCTGGGATTACAGGCATCTGCAAACATGCTTGGCTTCTTCATTATTATGAAATAAAATAGATTTTGTTAAACATGTACTTAGAAAAGCAAACTGACTTCTAAGGGCTGTAATGTTAATCTGTGTACCATATGAGCATTGATTATTTCCTTAACGTTGAAACAATGGTGTTCTGAGATGTAAAACCTACAGACCCTGGTATCAAAACTATTTGCTTTGAATTTAGCATTACCCATAGGCTGGGTGGCTTGGAGTAAATTTCTTTTCCTATTTGAATCTCGGTACACTCATCTAGAAAGACTATGACAGTAGCACATGTTTTATGAGTTAGGAGGATTTCAAGTTATTAACAGAACTATACCTAGTGCCTAACAATGAAAGATTAGTGGTTATTAGTTGTTATTAGTAATAGTGTAAATATGATTATTTTAAAGATAAACCATATATAAACACAGTATAAAGACATCAAAGCAACTGCCACTGTCACGTTACTTAAGCAAATGAGAGACGTGAGATCACCTGTTTAGTTAATGTTTTCTATTTTATTGCATAGTATCTTGTTGTATTCAAAATAAAGGTTATATTTTAAAACAAAATAGAATCCCAAGCAGGACTAAATTTTCTCTTATACACATACTACAGCTTCCACTGCTCCCTATTTACTCTGAAATCTATAAAAATAGAGATGTCCTCTTGTTACCAATCAGCTGAGATGAAACCCCAAGAAGCAAAGTAGATTATGTAGAGCAGTATTCAAATGCAGACTAAATCATTCACAATATATATGCAGAATATTGGGCTTAATTTATGTGTTTCTTAATTGCCAGTTAACTATTCCTCCTTCACCTCAACAGGAGTATTCTTGTATGTGACACAATTGTAAATGCAGTTAATGAATACAGAAAATGAGAAGGGATAACCTTTCATCATACCAGATAGGACTTTGAACAAGAGTTGATGTTCAGAGGTCACACTAATTACTTTCAGAAACAAATTTCTGAGGTTCATTGTCCAGATGAAGCATATTTCACAAAGGTGTTGGGGCAAATAGTCATACTATTTGGCTTAGATTCCCTCTGAAATATGCAAAAGCACAATGAAATCAAAAAGTAGCAAATTAATTTAATTGACCAGTAAATTATTTAGGACAAAAGCAAATCATGATATAAATGAGTAGACAGTTTTCAAAGAAAACAACCATTATATATTTATTCATATCTACACCCATGTACCACTCTTGTCCATGAACTCTGGACCTTTTTCTGACAAAACTGAATAACTTAAAATTTGCTAGAATATATAACAAAAAGTGAAGAACCAAAGGTTAATTCCCTTTCTACTTAATAAATAGACGCATGTTTGCAGAGATTCACAAAAGGCCTTACTCATATGCATTAAATAATTAAAATTCTAACTTTAAAGATTAGTGTCACAGAGTAACAGCATGTGAAGGTTTTTGCCTTTCCTTTTACAGTGCTGCAGTATTTTTGTTAAATAGAAGGCTATCTGTTGCCTTGTTTTTCAGTTTTTTCTTTACTGTTACTTTATATTCATGACTTTACAATATATTTGAAAAGAAAATCATATTATGTACCAGAGATGTTTCATGAGAATTTTCCTTCCTAAAAATTTATTGATTCTGCTTGGCCAGTTTCTTTTTTTACTTAATGCTTTCTTAAGTTGCACACCATATAAATTTTAGAGTGCAGTCTTATATAATAGAATAATCTTGTGCTATTTTTCTATTCCCAGAGCCACAGACCTGTACATTGAAAGATTTTCTCTGTGCCAGTGGCGACTGTGTTTCTTCACGGTTTTGGTGTGATGGAGATTTTGACTGTGCAGATGGCTCTGACGAGGTAGGAATCTCTGCAAACTCAAACAAACAAACATACAAACAAACATAGACGCCTTTTATAATTATCATTACTCAGCCCAAGAAGTATGACTGAAGAATGCTCTGGAATATACTTTGATGCCAACCCCTTGAGATAAGTATTAGTCCGCGGCTGTGCTGCACACACTCCAGCATCTAGCAGAGTGAATAACTCTTGTGCTATTACTGACAGTTAATTTTATAGTCTGTTTTACCTCAAGTGGCGAATAGCTGGGTTGGGAATAGGATGTTTGGAAACCCTATTCCCTGTAGTTAATACTCTTGCCATCTGTGAATTTGTTCATAAATTTTCAGCAGTATTTATAGTCAGGACTAATATTTTTATGCATTTTAAACAGTTTCTTCTCCCTCGTCCCTTTTTTCAATATACTCTTATAGACTTTAGCGCTGATCATCCATTTTCATGAAACCGTAGCTTTCCTGAGGTGATGAATTATAGCATATTTATAGTAAGGCCTAAGTACACATAGATTTAGGTGAAAAAGTTTACAGTTGCCTAGATAACTCAGTGAACTTGAATTGTGCTAATATTTATGTGTTTATGTTTCAGATAATTATTAAAAGTGCTTTAAAAATAATAAAAAACAATGCTTATATTTTTCTCAGCTCAATATCAGGGAGAATTTCATTAGTAATCAGTTTTAAGGATTTTTTTTTTTCTGTTCACATGAATATCAGGAAAGAAGGGCTTGTGAAACTTATTCCTAAGGAAATAGAAGTTTTCAGTCTTTAGTGGACACTCTATCCTCTACTGTGGTTACTCCTTAGAATTATTTCTCTGACTGGCAAACATTTACTCACCCCTCCTGGAAGCCTTTAAACACAGAATACAATGGATGGAGCATCCTCTCTACAGGTCCATGGGTCTGTGTTTTAGGTCTGACTGCCCTAGGCAAACACTGATTTCCTGTCTCTCTGGGAGAGACTGCTTGTCTCTACTGTTTAGATAACCCCACAACTTAGTTCATGCTCAGTCCTAAGGCATTCTTCTCGGGCTCTGATCAATCTGAACTCTCAGTGTGGGGAAAATCACTCTAATCACATTCAGGAACCTAGAATCAGAAACAAATGTGTGTAATTTTTGAAAAGAATGCCAGAATAACATCAAGGATGTTCTCCTAAGAAAAAATATTACTTCTTCTCATGGAATATTCACAAAGAAAAGTCAAAACAAACTTTTTCACCCATGAATGAGCTATATACTTTTACTTTGCCAAGTCACATATTTAACATTTAATCATTAAAGAATTAAAATAAACATTTTTATGTCAAGAAAACATATTTCATATAAACCCATCCATACCATGGAAATGCTTTGTTTCTGTTTTGGCTTTAAATATGTTCCACCAGCCTAGGTAATCTGAAACATCAACACATAATAATCTATTACTTACTTGGTATGATTTTGTCTTGCATGTTACTAGTAGATATGCAATGCACATACATAAATTCAAAATTTTAATTTGAATCTTTTTTCAAAATCTTACTTATTTCAATGTAGGTATTTACTGAATTTTTCTCCTCTCATAAGTTAGTGAACATATTTCTTGATGAATGAGTGCATCTCCACTTACCTAGGCAATTTCATGACAATGCTCACAGGAAACTAAATGGACTTTCTGAAATGTGGCCTTTCTCTGGATTTATAACATTTGTTAAAGCACACATATGAAATAAAGTGAGTAATCACTTTAGGGAGTGATTTCATTTTACAGAGTAATCACTTTTAGGGAGTGAGAAATCACTGTAGGGAGTGATTTCATTTTCCTGAATTCTGGAATAATTAAATGACCAAAGGAAAGGTACAATGAAGCAGGCAAACGAAACAAGGACTTGACAAAAGGCTAGAAGGTAGAATTCCATAAAAGAAATGTTCATATAAAGAAAAAGTTAGGAGAATTGCAAAGATGGTTTTTTATGAATAAGCTGATGTTTTTATTATCTTATTGATATTTAGTCAAAACAAAAAATTTAAAAATTAGATCATTGCACTTGCACATCAACTGTATATCTTTGTGGTCTATAGAGATGATATTTTAAAAGTGACAATTATATTTGTCCTTTGCATCTACCATATTTGTAAGTATAAAATAAAGAATCTTAAATTTTTTTATGAACTCATTATTAGTACCATATTTTGCTAATCTGAAGTTCATATATGGTAGCTCAAATTCTTCATTATGTTAAAGTCACTAGAACTCAAAATTTTAAAGTAAATAAAATGAAATACACACGTAGAAACAAAAAATTTTAAATGAATTATTAATTTCAAAAATGGAAATTTGGAATGTTAATTCATCTTTATTTTTTCTAAAAAAATTAATGCTCATATTCTGGTGCAATGGTGTGAAAGTTTTCTAGACTATAAACAAATATGGAAAGAGGGATAAAGCATGAATTGTAAATGTTGATAGTTGGTAAATGTTAATGAGAATTAAATGAAGTTAATTATACCCTTCTTCCTACTTTCCTTTGTGATTTGAAAGTTTATACAACAATTATTAAATATTCCCCACAAACATACCATGTTACATGGGAATTTATTACAGATTGAAATTTTTGATGATAGGTCATGGATCTAAAATTACCAGTATCTGTGTATTTTTCAAAATTATCACAAAATTGGTTATTGAGCTAATGTACTAACATAAACCTGCCATAACCATTCACTAATTCTATATGTTTTTACTGAAGATTTATGATAATCACAGTGAGGTATTAAATATTCTATTTGTAGCCATACATGACTATGAAAATATAATAGAAATAAATCTACTAAACAGGTAAGAACAATTTAACAAAAAAGAAACTAGAAGTTAATACCCTCATTGTAACTAGGCCAAAAATCCTCAACAGAATATTTTCAAACTGAATCTAAAAGAAAATCACAAAGATTGTTCATCAAAGTTAATTGAGATTCATTCCAGTGACACAAGGATATTCAACATTTGTAAATCAGTAAATATGACACAGTATGTCAGCATAATGAAGAACAAAACTAATATGAAAGTAAATGCCAAAAATTCATTTCAAAAATGTAATATTTCTTTATGATAAAAAACACTGAACAAAGAAGATACAGAAAGAACAAAACTCAATGCATTATAGACTATTTATACTGAACCAGCAGCTAATACTATACTGTATGGACAAAAATACAAAAAGATTTTCCTAAAATCTAGAACAATACAAACATGCTCACGTTCATCAAGTTTATTCAACACAGCGCTGGATTTTATAGCTTATCTATTCAGGTAGAGAAAAAAAAGGCATTTGTATTAAAAAGAGAAGTCAAATTATCACTGTGGATAACATTAATTTTTATATAGAAAGCTCCAATAACTCCAAAAAGAACTGATTAGAAGATATAACAAAATTCAGCACTGCTATATTCTAATTGTAAGTTAACTGAAATGGAAGTTTTAAAAAATCTCATTTAAAATAGCAAATAAATAAATAAGTATTCTAGGAAAAAACTTAACAAAATAAAGAATAAAATAATTCTGCAATGAAAATCATAAAACACGGGTGAAATTGAGAGAGTCAGGGTGAGTTTGCCAAGTTCAAGTCAGCAGGAGAACAAAGCCACTCCCAGCCACTAGGGAGTCAAGTTCAAACTGGCAGCAGGCACACAAAATGACTCAGGCTGAACAAATCTGGTTTAAGCCTCATAGCCAGAAACCAACCTGAGCTTCATTAGAACTGTAAGTGCCGACTTACTGCAATTATTCACTACCCTGCTATGAAGCTACAGCTGGTTTTCTGGGATTAATCAGCATGGATCTGGACTCTGCCCAATTTGTCTACCAGTAATAGCAGAGACACAACTTGAAGTGGACATATTTTTTTCATTCCTTTGTCCTCCAGATTTGTTCCTAATCTCTTTCTCTTCTTTTATATCCCTACACCTGCCCCTTTACAATTTTCTCCCTTGAGGCTAAAATCAACATTCTGAGGATTTATTTACTGTGTACAATATCCTGGTTTGTTTCAGATTTTGCTACATAGCCACAAATCTAGTTTATACAATTAAAGCTAGTAAATTAATAAGTACCACAATAGTTGTCATATTCTTGGCTGTGTTCAACACTACTGGTATTGTTGATTGTACTATTCAGTTGAGATGACTTAATTGTTCTAATCAGTTCTTCCTGGTATGCCAAGACTGAGATTGTCTAAGAGTCATAAACAATTTTATAGACCATTGTCAAAGAGTTAGGGGCCAAGCAGGCAGCAGTTTCTTATCCCCAACAAATTGAAGAGTTAGGATTTTGCAAAAGACTCTAAACTGAAAAACCACCTACACTTGAAAGACATCTCCAAAAAATAGTTATTTCCTAAGTGTTCTAAGTACTAGCAACAAAGTTACTCCCCATAAAAAATTTATAAGCATCAACCCAGGAAATCAATTTAAAAACAAAATGAACAGAAAATGAGAAGACACTTAAGCAAAATGAAGCCCCAAACTTTCTGTTCAGCAAAGACAAACCCATGGAACAATGAAGTGGAACAAGTTAAAAGCCACCCACCTCGACTCTCTGAATTGGTAACAGTGACAGTAACAAGGCAGATGAATAAAGGTCTAGAAATAATTTTCCAGATAACTATAGAAATGATGACTATAACAAAAGATATACTTAGTGACTCTTGATCAAATACAGATAAAAACTAGGAGAACTTAGGAAAATAGTGGAAATCATGAACATCCAACATAGGAAATAAATGAAATATATGAAACAGATTCAAAATATATACAGCAGAACATATATTCCATTGAAAGTGTGTGTAGCAGAGTGAGGCACTTTAAGGACAGAACATCAGGTACAGAACTCAGAATTGTAGTTAGTGATCATGAAAAGAAAGATTTCTCGGAAATAACAAGAGTCTATGAAAAATCCATCCAACCAGCTAGATGACTCAAAAAACAGTAACATATGATTGATCAGAGTCATTGAAAAAACAGGAGATAGCACAAAGGATGTAAATCACCTCTTCACAGAGATAGTGGCAGAAAACTTCCCAAAGAGAATAAAAGAATTTGACATACAGATACTGAAACATATACTACTTCATTTAGCCATGATAAAAAAGCAAGAAATATGAGTCACAATTCCAGAAATTCACCACAAGAGCAATATATTAAAAGCTGTTAGAGAAAAAAATCATCTATAAAGAAAAGTCCATCAAAATCATAGCAGTTTTCTCAACACAAACACTCAAGACAAGGAAAGCTTGAAGTGAAGCATGTCAAGCCCCCAAACAGCCACCAGTCCATCCTGATGCACCTCAAAAAGCTATCTTTCAACATTGATGGAGAAATAGGATACTGTTATGACAGAGAACAACTGAGGAAATACATGACGTCCAAAGCAGCACTTCAAAATTCTGTAAAGGAATAAAAAGGACTGCAACTCCATGTACCCTACCAAGAGATTGAATTCCCCAGGCAAGGCAAGAAATTAAACAGAAGGGCAAAAATGAAACCAACAACAGGAAAATAACATGATGAGAATAAGTCCGTACATATCAGTTAAAATTGTGATTGTTAATAGTCTCAGTTCACTGATGGATGAAACAGATTTGGTAGAATGTATTAAGAAGTAAGATCCAACAATATGCTTCACACAAGAAACATGTTTAATTAAAAAAGAAATTCATAGGCTGAAATTCAAAGGATGAAAAACATTACTCCATGTGACAGCACCCAGAAAAAACTAAGGGTAGCTATTCTGTTTGTAGGCAAAGTGGATTTCAAGCCAAGACTAATTAAGAGGGAGACAAAGAAGGTCACAACAGAGCTGATCAAATACCTCTGTGCCCAACTATATAAAGCAGATATTAACAGACATGAAAAGTCAAATAAACACTAATAAACTTGTATTTGGGGACAGTGGTGGTCCATTGTCATAAACAGATAGAATAACTGGACAAAAAACGAAAAATGGAATATCAGAACTGAACCAAACTTTTAAACAAATGGATTTAACACATGTCTACAGTGTGCTCCACCCTATAATAACAGAAATCACATTTTTGTCTGCTGTACATGGGATGTTCTCTAAAATAGATCATATACTATATCATTGTGCATGCTTAAATGAATGTAAAAGAATGGAAATCATATCATGCATGTTATCAGACTATAGTGCAATGAAATAGGAAATCAAAGCCAAAGAAAACCACAAAAACTTCATAAACACATAGAAATCGAATAATACCCTCTTCAACAAACAATGGGTCACAAATAAAATTAAATATGAAATTAGTTTCTGCAATTAAACAAAATACAAACACAATATGCTGGGGCCAGGGGTTTAGTTCAGCAGTGTAAGTGCCTGGTTGGCAAATGCGAAGTCTGTAATTCAATCCCCGGTATGAAAAAAAAAAAATCACAATATGCTGAAATGTATGGAACACAATGTAAGTAATTCTATGAACTAAATTTATAGTGATGAATTTCCTTATTAGAAAAACAAAGTGAGCTCAAACCACTTTATTTGAATCTGAAGCTTTTAGGAGAAAAAGAGCAAGTAAATCAAGCCAAAGATTCATAGGAAGGAGTAAATTATAAATATCATAACAAAAATTTATGCAAAATGGAGACTAAAATATACAAAAGTCATTGAACTGAGGAGTAGTATATTTGAAAGATTAAACAAAATTAACAAACACTAAGCCAACTTTATACAAAAAAGGGAAGAAAAACTAGTCTATCCAGCTAAGAAAGGATCACAACATATCCTGCAGATATCCAGAAAACCATCAATAGCTATTTCAAAAAATTTTATTCCAGTAAGTTGGAAACACAGAAGAAATAGACCAATTCCTAGATACATATGAATTATCAAAGCTGAATCAAGAAGATATAAAAATTCTAAATAAATTAATATCAGTCAATGAAATTAAAGATATAATTAAACACCTCCCAACAAAGAAAAACCCAGACCCTGACAGATTCACTGCTGAATTCTACAAGAAATTTAGAGAACTAACAGTGCTATTTCTCAAACATTTTAATGAAATTGAAGGGGAAGTAATACTTCCAAATTCATTTTGGAAGCATTACGTGATTCCAACTCCAGAGAAAGACAAAATCAAATAAGAGAACTGCAAGTTGATCTCCCTAATGAAAGTAGATGCAAAAATTTTCAATAGAATACTCTGGGTATTTTTCCAGAAAATTTGAAAATGTCATGCCACAGTGATATATATGCACTCATGTTTATAGCAGCATAATTTGTTAGAGATAAATCTTAGAAATAATCCAAATGCCCATCAACCACAGAATGGGTTAAAAAGATGTGGCATTTTTATGCAATGAAATACTACTCAGCTATAAAAAGAATAACACTGAGACTTTTATAGGGAAGTGGAAGCAACTCGAGACCATATTCATAAGTGAAATAAATCAAACTCACAATTATAAATATAGCATTGTCTCCCTAGTGTAAAAAATAATAAAAATAAAAAAACTGAAAGAGTAATAAGATCCAAAATGTACAATAAATATTGTAATAATGAAAGAGGGAAAAGTGCTCAAAAGGAAAGGACAACTGGGATGGGGAAAGGAGAAAAGGAAAAAGGAAAAGATTATATGTATGGTGGTAAACATATATAAATATATGTGTATATATATGAAAGATAGATAACCATAGTACTATTTTCTGTTAGTTTACCAAAAAGAACCCTTTGTGCTGTTATTTTTTGATTGATCATTTTTTATGTCTAGATCTTGTAACCTGAACAGTTACTTCTAAGATAACATATACAATATAGTAACTAATGTTAATTTCCTACTATTTTTAAAATATGCTATATCATTTCTATACTTTTTTGTGTTTCATTTTTTAAAACAAAAAAGTTGTAAAAATAAAAAAGAATACTGGCAAACATAATGCAGTGAATTACCAAGAAGATTATACATCATTACCAATTAGGATTCATCCCAGAAACACAGGGATGTTTCAACATATGCAAATAATTAAATGTAATGCATCATCTTAACAGAGCCAATAGATGCATAAAAAGCATTCAAGAAACTCCAGTGCCAATTCATGATAAAAACCCCACATAAAATTGGGAAAGATTGTCTTTATCTCAAACTGATAAAAGTCATCTATGACAAACTAATAACTAACCTAATACTAAACGGACTTAAAAAAAAAAACACTTTTCACTGTAAAATCAGGTACAAAATAAGGATTTCCAGGGTCACTACTTATATTCAATATTGTTGAATTAATCAAAGCAATTAGATGAAAAAGAAAAGAAATAAAAGAAATAATAGGAAAGCAAAAATTAAGTTATCATTATTTGGGGATGATGACACTCTATATAAGAGAGTCCAAAAACTCTCTACAAAGACTTCTAGACATAATAACCAAAATTTAGTAGCATAACTAAATACAAAGTCAGCACTCAATCATCAATAGTATTCTTGTACAAAAATAATTAACTCACTGAGAAAGTAATCAGGAAAACTTTCACAATAGCATCCAAAGAAATAAAATACCTAGGAAATAATCTAATGAAGGAAGGAAAAGACCATTACACTGAAAAGTGCAGTACTCTGAAAAAGGAGATCGAAAATCATATCAGAAAATGGGAAGATATTCCTTGTTTTTGGATAGGAAATACGAGTATAGTGAAAATGGTCATACTTCTAAAATTGTTTCACAGGTTTAATTTAATCCCAATACAAATACCAATAGCATATTTTCAGAATTAGAGAAAACAATCCTAAAATGCATTTGCAACCAGAAGAGAACTAAAATAGTAAAAGCAATTTGGACAACAAAGATCAGCCCAGACGCGTCATCATCCTTAAATTGAAATTATGCTACAAAGCTACTTTTGTAGTCGGGGATGCAAAGAGAAAAATTACATAAAGGACACAGAATTTATAATATTATTTTATGATGGTCACCTGGAGTTAAATATAAGAAAATCCAGGAAATCTGTACACAACACAAAAGACCTAGAAAATTCAGCCAAGGGCCTAAATCCCACAGCAATGTCCTGCATGAGTTCAGATGAAGACCCAGAGCTCATGACAGTGCCTTCTATGAGTCCAACTGGGAGTCTAGAGCCCACAACAATGACTCAATCAAG
>PVJX010023142.1:0-29664 GCA_004027295.1 Dolichotis patagonum | reverse complement strand
GGAGACACTGACAAGAGGGTCTGGGGCCAGGTGGGGACAGGTGACCTCGGAGAGCTCGCAACGTCCTGTTCCTTCTCTGCGTCTCCACTGTTTACCCAGTGGGATCTGGGTGGGGGGCTAAGGGTCAGACCTCAGCAGAGGAGCAAGACTGGGGTGATCAGAGTCTGGAACAACAGGTGTGCACCCAGGACCCCCAGCAGCCCAGGGAAGAGGAGGTGGCTGCAGCCTTGGGCTGTGAGGCGGGGCTGGGGACATCTCTGGGTGGTAAGGGCACAACTGCAGGCAGCAAATCGACGGGACCACCCTCAGGCCTCTGGAGACCTGAAGCGGGGTGGGGACGAGGGTGAGGTTCAGACTCGCTCTTCTCCCCCCCAGAGGAGAGCCCGGTCCCCGCAGGACGAGGTTCCAGGGCACGGGCCGAGGACAGATTGTGCTGTATCCTAGATGAGAGGTTTATTCTATCTGTCCATCCATCCATGCATCCATCCAACCATATCTGCATCTGTTTCTTTTCTTTCCTTCTTCTTCTCTCTTTCTTTCTTCTTTCTTTTTTTTCTTTCTTTCTTTTATCTCTTTTTGATCTTTTTGAAACAGGGTCTTGCTATACAGTTCAGGCTGGCTTTGAGCTCACTTGGTAGCCCAGGCTGGTCTCAAATTTGCAATCATCCTCCTGCCTCAGCCTCCCGAATACTGGGATCTGTTTCTACCTATGTGTTCATGCACCTACCTACCCACCTGTCTGTCTATCTATCAATTATCTGTCCGTCTACCTATGTTCTATCTACCTACCGATCAATGTTTACATTCTCCATTCATCTTCATCTGATCATTCTATTCCTTGGTGATCATCTTCTCAATCAATTATTTCATTCGGGACTTTAAGACTGCATCTTCCCAATGCCGTGGGCCGCATCCACAGACAGCTTCCAGGCCCTTGTGCCCATGGATGAAGGGCCTGTGCACGTCCAGTGGTGAAGGCGGGGCAGCTACGATTATTGTGATAACAGGTAAAGGCACTCAGGGCCGATCCACGGCAGCAGAAGACAGAAACGTGGCACCAACAGAGGAGTGGTGCCAGGGGCGCAGTGCCTGCCTGGCAACCTCCAGGTCATGAGTTCGAGTCCCGGTTCCAAAAAAAAAAAAAAGTGGTGCCAAGTTGACAGAAAACAAGAAGTGCAGAGGCAGAACCAGGCTTTGGGACTCTACAGAGGTCCACGCCAGTGCAGGTGGGTCTCTCTGGGCCTCTAAGTCAACAGGAATGGTTAACCGAGTGCTGAGCCATCCCGAGTGAGGTGCTTCCAGAAGGGTGCGTGCCCCTGAGCTCACTCTGGTGCCGCCTGCCACGTTCTTCCCAGCGCCTTTACTTTCTCCCGAATCCTCTGGAATACAGGGTGAGCGCTTAGCGGGAGAAATGCTTCAGTCCCTCCTTTCAGCTGGTGTTGGAAATTTCCATTCCATAACTTGTAGAATGTACCAGGCCAAAAAAAATTAGAAAATGTGGAAGATATTTTTTCTTTTCTCCTTAACGTGGATGGAAACTTGATCTAAACTGAATCGCTGTAGGTTGATAATCTTTAACAGATGCTCCTACTACAAAGCGATGTGGGGCAAGGGTTATAATTGTGCCTGTGTGTGTCTACCGGTTAGTTTTTCTAATGCAAATTAAAAGTTATAAAATTAGAGCAATGGCTATAAAATGTGACATATCTCACCATATTACGCCACTTGCAGTCTAGCATCATGTCTGGACACAAATCCCTGGTCATGTAGCCCTGAGGCCACCTAATGCACAGAGGCTGATCTGGACCTCAGTGAGGGAAGCAGCTACACTGAGGAGAAGCAGGTGATGGAGGGGCGCAGGGGGAACTGGGCCTCCGAAGTGAGAGCAGCCGGCTGTTACCTGTTTTTCTCAAGTTTTTATTCTAATGTGTATTCTAACGGGCTGGGTAGGCTTTAGAACTCTCTCCTAAGCACTTCAATAAAAAGAGAAAGTAAACAAGGACACAATCAGGTGTGCCCTTTGGGTGGGAGGGCGCGCCTGGCCCTGGAGGCGCAGCTAGACGCGCGCTGCCCCTGCTCCTGCTCCGGCTCCTACTGTACCTGCGCCCGGAAAGCCACAGGTGTGGGACCCCCCCCTCCAGGTGACTCTCCCGGACTCGCCTTGAAAAGAGGAGCAACCGCCTCCATTTTGGGGAACGCTGGCCCGGTCTCCACGCACTGGTGTGCACCGGTTGCTGTCTCTGCTCTTCCTGCCCTCTGCATGTCACAGGGGTGATCTCAGGCCCCCTCTAGCCCAGCTCTCCGCAGTCACGTGTTCCCCGAGCCCCTCCCCCAAGGAGAATTAATGAAACTCCAGGTTGGGCCCTGGGTCAAGGCCTTTGCTGCCGTGAGCCACCACCTTGGCCGGACTTAGAGCCCCTTGGCTCCCCACAACTGCGTAGATGTCTCAGTGTCTTTCTTCTCAGTGTGGGTTGCACTGGAATTAATTGCACTGGTAGATTGGAATTAATTCCCTAGATTTCAATAACGTCTCCCTGGAATCACAATTATAAACCTTCCTGGATTGAGAAGAAGACAGGAAAGGGTTCTCCAAGCACAGGGGAGGCTGGCTCCGTCCTCCCCGCCGCACCCAGGAGCACCCAGGAGCACAGCTTGCTTCTTGACCCCACAAAAGCACCTCCAGCCGTGGTTCCTTTCAGATCTGCCAACAGGAGGCTATGCACAGCTCACAGGACGGATTCTGGGCTCTGTCAGAGAGTCTTATTTCCAAAGCACCTTTTGGCTTTTCACTCAACAACCGTATGCTTGAAGGAAGGAAAACATACATGAACGTTGTTCCCTCTAGAATATTGTTTGAAACTTCGAATTTACATGTAGCTGTCTTTAGGACGGCGAGTAGTAAAACAGCACCACCGTAAGAGGCTGGGAGATCTCAGCGCTGCCCAAATGTGGCTCAAGCCAAAGAGGGCCACCTCCTCCCTCAGGACCTTGGCTTTTGTTTCCCCTCCAGTTTAGAAATTCTGCAGCTCTCACTGTGGAAATCAGTGTGGAGATTCCTCAAAAAACTAGTATTACAGGCAGTTGAGTTAGAAATATTCTAGGCAGTCAGACAGGGCTGGGCCCTCCAAGGAGCCCAGACACCTCGCACCTGTGGGTGAGACAGACACCTCCTGCTGTGGGCCAGACCTCAGGACAAAAGACAAACTGTCCAAATACTTCTCTATCACCCAGAGGAAGTCAGGAGTCACCATTCCACCCTGCTACTGTAAGGGTCACTGCTGTTAAGCATGGCCGCTTACTACATGACCCATTCCTCCATTTATCATTGATTTAATCACTTTTGCCTGAGCAATTAATCTTATTGGTTGACCACAGTTCTGTCCTACCTTAGGCCTACCTTTTGAGTTCCCATTTTTCCCCACCTTGGACGCATCTCACCTCATGATTTTGTTCTAGAAAAGTCCCTAGAAAACAGAATCCCTAGCAACCCACTCGGGACCCTTTCTGTTCCTCAGACAGAAGCTTTCTTTCTCTCAATATATTCTGGTCTTAGCCTCCATTGTTCCTAAAATTCATTCTTCAATTTTAGAGAACACAAACTCATACTGGACATATAGTAGGTGGGGAGTTTCATTCCCCTATATCAATAGGAGTAGAGGTCCCATTCAACCCAGATATTCCCCTGCTGCATATCTTCCCAAAAGAATTGAAAATATCATACCACAGCGATATACGTGCGCCCATGTTTATAGCAGCACACTTTGTAACAACCAGATCTTGGAAACTACCTAAATGCCCATTGACTGAGGAATAGATAAAAAAGATGTGGTATTTTCATACATCCAGCCATAAAGAACGACAAACTTGACACTTTTATAGGTAAATGGGTGCAACTTGAGAACATACTCATTAGTGAAATAAATGAGACACACATGTGTAAACATCATATTGTTTCATTAGCGTGAGAAGCTGAAAGAAAAAACATGTTTATGTGTATGTGTATATAAAAGAAATAGCTAAGACAGTTATACTACTGATTTCTCTAAGTTCACTGAAGAGAAAGATCTGTGCTGGTATTGAAGGCAGATATGCCCTGGGTGAACGATTTGGGGATGACAGTGCTCAGTGTATGGACCATTGTTGCCCCCTGACTGATCTGTTTGGAAATTTTGTTGTAGTTCTTCTTCTTCTTCTTCTTCTTCTTCTTCTTCTTCTTCTTCTTCTTCTTCTTCTTCTTTTCTTCTCTCTTTTTATCCTTGAATAAAATGGATTTGAAAAAATGAGTAAAACAAATAAATAAAAAACATGTGCTCCAAACAGTGCTCTTAGAGTGTGGAAATGAGCATCTTATGGTGCAATTTCACTTGCAAAGTCCGTTTGCTCGTGGATAGTACATAAACCACCTAGGAATTTGTCCTTTAAACCTAACAAGACACTAGCTTGCCATCAAATGCAGAAGCGAATTCCTTTGCAAAGGTGAACCCCTGTTTTCCATCCTAGGGACGCCCTGCTGGTTTCCTCTTGGCTGGTTCTTTGGGAATGAACAAGGAGGAATTCCGCTGCAGGGATGGTTGTGCAGTGCGTACGCCAGCACCCCAACAACGGGCAGTTTGCTTGAACTGATTTCCTCAGTCCTTGTACAATAGACCAGCAGTTTCTACTTCTGGAAATGCTATAACTGCACAGTGTGTGATTATAATCGCACTGATTTATAAGCATTTCTTGCATCTGAAAAATTTAAATACTTAATAGAAGTGTTATTGCTCCAAGCATGGCTTAACATGCTAAATTTGTGTTTCATGTTTATTTAATAAAAATATAATGAACACATTTCTCAGGCAGTTGGCTTGGGTGAGTCAGTGAGCTAAACTCCTTATTCAGAGGCTAGGGATATAGCTCAGTGGCATAAGCACCTGCCTGGCAAGCACAAGGTCATAAGTTTGATTCCTAATACCCCCCAAAAATAAATAAATAAACTCCTTATTTATATTCTTTGCAATCACTCCATATGATTTTACTGGCAAAGAAACCAGGGTTTAGAGGATTATGGAAAATACATAAGGGCTCTCAGTTACAGAGAAAAACTGATTGGGTTCAAATCCTATAAATTTAATCCCAACATTGCATGGCCTCAAAACTGCTTAAAACCAGGCATGATGGCGCACACCTGTCATCCCAGCACTCAGGAGGCTGAGGCAGGAAGACCACTGCAAGTTCGAGACCAGCTTGGGCTACAAAGTGAGTTCAAGTTCAGCCTGAACTGCACAAGGAGACCCTATCTCAAAAAGAAAAGCAAACAAAGAAACTTAAGTGCTATCAGCGAGAGGAGTTTTTGGGTTGGATTCTGCCTTCTTACACACCACAAGCAGCAGTAGGAACCAGGAATCTCGAAAGAAGTAGGATTCTGGTATTCCTTGAGGCCGGCTGTGTGTGCCACCCGCACACACACACCCCGTCCCGCCTGCCCTACTGTATGTGACAGGCCACCTTAGCTCCCCCTCAGGGGCGTGTTTCACAACACATCCTCAACCCCAGGAGCCGAAACTGGAATCCCACTGAGTCTCGGGCACTCTAACCGGAAGTGGCCACGTGCATCCCAAAGGATGAAATCCTCAACTCTCCACCCTGAAACAACCCCAGATGGTAAGCGAACAGGTGACACAGCGTTATGTCTGACAAGAGGGCAGCAGCAAGAGGTGAGAGCAGTAAGGGAGGAAGAAAGGGCCTAATTGACAGCTTCCCCTGCCGCTCACATCTTCCACTCCATGCCATGCAGCAGAAGCTGGCAATGTTGGCAGGACATGGCGGTGGGCGTGTCTGTGATCTAAGCAACCGGGAGGCTGAGGCAGGAGGATCCCTGCAGGTTCAAGGCCAGCCTGAACTACATAGCAAGTCCCTGTCTCAAAACAGAACAAAATGGACAAACAGAAAACTGGCAGTGTTGCCCCCCCACTTCTTCCTTGAGCTGTTTACCCCCAAACGAGGCTGTGTGCAAGAGGAGTCAGCATTCCCCACCCCTCCCTGTGATTGGCTTGAGAAGAGGCAGTGTGTCTTTAAATGACCTTTTTTAATAGTACATAATTAAAGGGTAAAAATCCCCAGAGTCCTTTTGCTTCCTTCTTGAAAATACCCCCAATTTCCTGGTCCTCCGATTTCCTGGTCCTCCGATTTCCTGGTCCCAGGACTCCCTGTCCTGCCCTCCTGGAAAACCCCAGGCACTGGGCCAGTCGGTGGGGCCTCTCTGAGCCCTCTGGGAACATCAGAGGTGCTCTGGATCAGAGTCCCTGTGGGCGAGGGCCCTGCGCCCTCCGGCAAGAGCCAGCCTCTCCAAGCCTCCCCACAGTGGGCTCCTTGTCCCTGGTCTCCTGGCGGCCACCAGCCCAGTCCCTGCAGTTGTCCAGCTCCTTTTAACTGGAGCTGCCCTCCCCCAGCCTGAACATCCTGTCCCGCCTCGCCTGGGTCCTGCCCTGGGCTCTCACTGTCTGGTTCAGCCTCTGCCAAGCCTCGCAATGACAGAGGACCAAAGGCCCCAGGTTTAGCAAAGCGAAACACAGGATGCGCAGTTCGACTTGAATTTCAGAGACTTGAGCTTGTCCTGAAGGTTGCTTGGTGCTCAAAGCAAAACAAAACAAGCCCTTGCTTGCAGGGGAAATCCCCACTTAGCAGGGTGACCTGTCCCGGGTCTCACCACCCTGCCCGGGACCCGTGTGGCTCCCTGTTCCCACCCTGTGTCCTTTTGTTCCAAGGACACATGCTGTCCCTGTTCTGTCCCCTCCCTGGGCTCCTGAGCCCGCCATAGTCTGACTGTCGCGGTCCGCACCCCTGAGGGCTCCCTCCATCCTCACATGGCGACTGTCCCCGGGTTCCTCAGCGGCCTCCTCTTCGGGCTTCCGAGCTGGCCTCACCTCTGTTTAACCCATTTTCTGTGCTCTAGTGGAGCAGAGCTTTGTACAGTGAGAATCCAACCCCAGCCCTTTGCTGTCTCATAGCTGAGGATCCCTGGGTTCGGGTCCCACCCCGTCCTCGTCTGGGCCTGGGCTTTTTCTGGGAAGCCCCCTCCCTCTGCAGATGTCCCCAGCATCCCCAGCAGTCTGCTCTCCATCCCCGCTGTGACAGCTTCCCCGCCGGGGTGGAGGTCCCTCATCAGCCACAGTGGCCTCCGGGGCACACAGCGGGTCCTCAGTGCCACAGTGGCACAAAAGGAAGAGTCCTCTTAGAGACCCGCTGTGTTGCCAGTGCGGTTCCCCTCGCACTGACCCTGCCAGGCCCCTTGACCGACAGCTCCCAGCTCCCGGGCGGAAGTGCCTTCATCTGCGTCCCACTGTGGTCCCAGGGGTGGCGCTGACGCCCCAGTGGACACTAGTTCAATGGTGGGGTCATTCATTTCCATTTCATAGTCAGCTCTTTCAACAGATCCGTCAGAAATGGTCTCCTGCGTGAACTGAAAACAGGGATTTAAAAAGCTCGGTGGCTTAATGAACCTGAAATACAGCTCTGAATCCGCACCAACATAAAACAACCTTCATGGCCGTGACACCAGCAAGTCAGCTGCTGGGGCTGAAGGTGTCCCAGAGGCCAAGTTCTTAAGAGACCTCGGCACCAACGTCGAAGTTTCCACTGTTGACAAAGAACGGTCCCTTATTTCATTATTGGCCTTTATGAGTTTTGCAAAACCGCCTGCCTGAGCCTCTTAGGCTTTTTTTTTTTTTTTTTCTGTGAAGACGACAGACGTGTGTCTCACTGTCGCGCCCTTTTAAAGCACCGGGCACCGAGCGCTCTGCCTGCTCACCACGCAGACCACACCTCGCCCGCTGGCTGTGCCCCACGGCCATCCCACCCACGGATGGAAACATCTGCCCCGCGGGAGGAAGACGCCCACTGCAGCAGCCAGACGCCCCTCGTATCAAAGTTTCCATCAAAGTGATATCTTCCACTGAGTAAAAAATCAAAGTTTGCTTCAGAAATAACCTAGGCTTGTTTTTAACCATTTGAAACTGTTTTCGACATGTCTGTTCCTAAAGCTGTTAACTTACCAATCATAGCAATTGACATTTATTTTTATTAAACTGAATTATTGTGTTTCCTAAGTTAACCCCCAAGGGGGGTTGTTTTATCCTGTTTCAATTTTCTTTCTGTGTTAACTGACTCAGGGGGAGAGATGACTCACATTCCAAGTTCCTATGGTTTTTTCCCCTTATAACTGTCACACATTTTATCCAATGTTCTGTGACAAAGGTATCACATCCCCTCTGTAATGAACACTGTCTCTGGATAAGCACAATGTGCTGCTGATTTTCTGTGTTTGTAGTCAGAGCCAAATTGTAACAAGGCACAATGGGTTTGCATATAGATCAGTGCAGAGCCAAAAAACTGGAGAGAAATATATTTACTTGCAGCAGATAAAAGAACTGGGATTGTTTTCCAAAGCCAAACTCCATGAGAAAGGCAAGCACGCAGCTTCTATTCCGAGAGCCTAAGCATTTCACAGGGGGAAAGCACTTTAGGGGTGAGCACATGCCCGAGCATGCTCAGTGTGAGGTGCACATTCCTGAGCATGCTCAGTGTAAGGTGCATGTTTCTGAGCATGCTCAGTGTGAGGTGCATGTTTCTGAGCATGCTCAGTGTGAGGTGCCCATTCCTGAGCATGCTCAGTGTAAGGTGAATGTTTCTGAGCATGCTCAGTGTAAGGTGCATGTGTCTGAGCATGCTCAGTGTGAGGTGCCCATTCCTGAGCATGCTCAGTGTAAAGTGCACATTCCTGAGCATGCTCAGTGTAAGGTCATAGTTCAAGAGGGACAGATGGAAAATACGTTTCTGGGCATGCTTACCTCAAAGTCATAGAGCAAAAAGGTTAAAGTGGTAGACACAATGCAACCCAATTCAGGGTCATAAAGAGGATGGCCATAAACACTCCAGGGTATACTCAGTTCAACGTTATAATGACCCAAGTTTACATCACAGAACAATGAGAGTGGTGTGGTGACATGGTTGGTTTTCTGCAAGTTTTTCCAGAGTCTTAGTGAAACAAAAAGATTGGAAAACTCTGCGGGGGCAGTCATGCAGGAGTTTGGCTCAAAGGTGACTGCTTCACTTAGTGACTAAAAAACTGAAAGTTCGGCTGAGTTGACTTGGGTGCCCCAGCCCTCAGGGACATGATCAGTCCTCTTCTGAATGTGAGCAGTGGAGGACAGAGTATGAGGCACCATGTGCCTAAGAACAAGGGGAGAAATCCCTCTAGAATTCATTGAGTTGCTTGGCAGAGACAAAGGTTATAAGCAGTGAGCACTGAGAATGAGAGAACGACAAGGGGTGGTGTCTTTTGCACAGGACCCCCACACAGCTGGGCATGGCCTACACACCTGCCAGTTGTGGTTGACACTCAAACAAAGGTTCAACAGCTGCTTGTCACCCGTGAGACAGTCTGCTGGCTGTCACCATTGTTTAGTCTTTTCCTCAGGCCCCTTCTAACATGTAGGTCCCTTCCTAGGTCACCGAGATGTTATCAGTCAGCTAAGGGTTCTTTTGCTCAATTTGGATAGGAATTATAGTACCAAAGCGTATCCTTTCAGTGTCAAGGACTCCGAGCTTTGGATGCCAGCCGTTATCAGCTCTTAGAGCTGCAGCCTTTAGCCCTGGCCCTCCCCACCACCCTCCAACCAGAGCCAGATGCCACCTCGGGAACTCTTCCGCCCACCAGAGATGGCAGCTCCTGGCAAGTCTCTGCTGCTCTGCACAGTTCTCTGGAGCTAGCTGCGTTTCCAGTGTCACCAGTGCAGCCTTCTCTACTTAGGACAGACACCATGAATTGGCAAAAGGATGCCAGGTGGGAGAGACCTTATTATGCTGCAGATTTGGGGGAGCAGAATAGACTGACCTGCAAAGGGCACGGAGGAGGCTGGTTTTATAAAGGAAAAAAGGCAGGCTCACACGAGCACTGGGCCAGGCTGTTTAGCCACAGGTAGCGGAGAGGCTGCTCATGAGGTCCACTGAGGATGGCTGCAGAGGGCCAGAGGCATCCAGAAGGCCGTGGGGCACAGTCATCTGGGGGAGACCTGTGTCCCCAGAGAGAGACTGTGGGAGGCCTGATGACGCCTTGGGCAGCAGCAGGAAGAAAAAGTTTAGGAAAAGTATTCTTGGGAAATGCCAGGCGCTTCTCTCCTGTCTCAAACTGATCAATTATTTTGATTTTAAAAAAACCCTGAAAGTGTTCCCTAGAAAATACAGCCAGTAGACTATCACACTAGCACAAAGGCAAGCGGTGAGTCAAGCATAAGGAACAAAGGCCCCATGAAGGAGGAAACTGTTATCACGGTAGACAACACCGTTGTCTAAGTAAAGACAACCAGAGAGCCTGCCTGTGTGGACCAGTGGCAGGAGGAAAGTCTGGCAGACAGGCTGGCAGGAGCCACCTGCCTCTGCACACTCCAACAACAGACGAAAACAATGTCAAATCCAACTGCAAGGTACCTAACGATAAATCTAACAAAAAATTAAGAACTCTTGCTAGAGAAATTTTATAAAACCGTATTGAAATTTTTAAAATAGAAACAAGCTGTACTATGTACAAGAACCAACTCCCCAAAATGATTGTAAAATGTTCCATAAACATGTACTAATAAAATGTTTTAAAACACTACATTGAAGGGCACTAGCAAAGCCTCCACTACGAGAAGGAATGTGGTGCCATCCCTGTGGAGGGGAAGCCTGCAGGTGCACAGCACAGACCGTGCAAGTCAGCTTGCTAAAGATGTAAGCTGTCCCTAAACATGGGAGCTACAGGTCAGGGAAACCTCGGTCAAGGGCTGAAGGTGCAGCTTAATGGCAGAGTGCTTGCCCAGCTTGTGTGAGGCCCTGAGTTTGATCCATAGCATTGAGAGGAAAAGAAAAAGAGAGACACGCAGACAGAGACAGAGGCAGAGAGAGAGTGAGAGAGAAGAAGAAATGGAAGGAGACAAGAAGAAGAAAGAAAAAGAGAAAGAAGAAAGAAAGAAAGAAAGAAAGAAAGAAAGAAAGAAAGAAGAAAAGACTTTTTTCAACAAAAATCTTTTGGAATTAGATTCTAAAATTCATGTAGAAGAATGAAGAGCCATGTCACACACCTGTAATCCCAGCACTTGGGAGGCTGAGGCAGGAGGCTCTTTGCAAGTTTGAGATGAGTCTGGGCTACAAAGTGAGCTTGAGACCAGCCTGAACTGCATAGTGGGACCCTGTCTCAAAAGAAGAAAGAGGAGAAGGAGAGGGAGAGGGAGAGGGGAGAGGAAAGGAAGAGGAAGAGAAAGATAGGGAAGGTGAAGAAGAAGGAGAAGGAGGAGGAGGAGAAGAAGGAGAAGGAGGAGGAGGAGGAGAAGAAGAAAGAAGAAAGAAGAAGAGGAAGAGGAAGAAGAGGAAGACGGAAGAAGAGGAAGAAGAGGAAGAAGAGGAAGATGGAAGAAGAAGAAGAAGAAGAAGAAGAAGAAGAAGAAGAAGAAGAAGAAGAAGAAGAAGAAGAAAGAGCCAGGGGTAGCCAAGACATTGCTGAAGCAGAAATAGAAGGTATAGGTCATATTAGATACCAAGAGCTACAACAAGGAGCAATCATAACAAAGACAGCAGGGTTTTGACAAAGGGTAAGAACCAACAATGAAATGAAATATGGAAACAGCTTTCTGGGGACCTGGCAGGTGACAGCGGTAACGCTGCAGATGGACAAAGCAGAGACGAAGCACTGAATATTCAGTGTTGGAATTGGTGGTTCGACCACTCAGCCAATATTGCGTGGGTAGAGACACAGCTCAGCAGCACAGCACCTGCCTGGCGAGCACGAGGTCCTGAGTTTGATTCCCGGTACCAAAAAAAGAAAAAAAAAAGCCAATATGTATAAATCCAACCATTTCCTTCCATATACACACAATCAGTTCCTGGTAGTTTAGACTGAAATATAAAAGACAAAACTTCACACTTGCAGAGTAAAGTGTGAGTCAAATTTTTGTACAGAAAAGGATTTCCTTAATCAGGCAACCAGAAAGGTCAACCATTAAGAAAAGAAATCCAAGTTTAGCTCAATTCAATAAAGAACTTTTTTTTTGCTTATTACTAGAAAGATAAAGATGCTGCTAAAAAGATAAAAAAAACCACAAAAGAAGGTATTTATCATACATATCAGTGACTGTTATTATCTAGACTGCTGAAGAAATTCTAGAGTGGAAAAGGGAAGAAGAGGCAATTAAGTTTTTAAAAATGAAAAGCATGAGGGAGCATTTCATGAGAAAGCAGCATAGCGCTCTAGCGTGTGACGGGACACTCTGAGTAATCAAGGACATGCAAAATAAGGCCACAGTGCAGCACCACCCTGTGCCCACTGAGTTGGCAAAAGTGATTAGTGTGGTGATGAGAGACAGGTGACCCCAGCGTGACGAAACCAGCGTCAATGAGAAGAACCTCTCTGAGAGCTATTTTAGCAGCACTTGATGCCCCGGCTTGCGTAAGGATGATGTTTTTCTGCACAGCCAGCCCAACCGAGCTGCATGACTGGGTCCAAAGGTGTGCACTTAACCACCTGTGAGCGGAAGTGACATCTGTCCTTCCCCATAAGATGGCCGATGTCCCGAGTAGAAGTGACTCTGTCCTCTAAATCCCAGGGTGAAATACCAGGGGCAGAACCACAGCTCCACGGTGAGAACGCGCCTCTGCTGTTCCCTGTGACCTGTGGAGGTGGGGGCTTGTTTGTTACATCCGCATAACCTTACACAGCCCCACTGTTCAGGCACTTGCTCACAAAGCCGAGTGTCTGCACGCCCGACCGTAGCACCTCCGCCGTGGGAAAGTCTCCCCAGAGCAGCCCTACACAGAGACATGTTCAAAAAGAGCCTGGACAAGCTCTGGGGTCACTCGGTCTGCAAGGATTGACACATTACGGTGCGTGGCCTGGGGGAAATGAACACACTCAAGCGTGACACGGACAAGTCTTATAAATATAATCTTCAATTATCACAGCAATCGCAGAGTCTCCGTACAGCGCAGGATGAGGTTCATAAGGCTCAAAAACAACCAGAACTAAACACCCTAAGAACAGTCTTCGGGTGCATAATTACACAACAAACGGTTTGTCTTGAAATAAGGAATCGGCGGAAAATTCCCAGGAGAGGTTGCCTGGGAGTTGGCAGAAGATGAGGGAGGGATGCTCTAAACTTGGCCCTGACCCCTGAGGGCTCAGACAGAACTATCTTAGGCTTTGAGGACTCTGGGGTCTCCCACGAGCCGCAGCTCTGCCACCGTAGTGCAAGGGCAGCCTTAGACAACGTGGAAGCAGGTGAATGTGCTCATGCGCCCTGAAACGTCACTGACAAGTTTTGTGCAATTTTATGTCCCACGAAATAGTCTTCTTTTTTATGTGTGACCACTTCCAGGGGTAAAGCCTGCCTAGCTGCCCCAAGGCGATGGTGGCTGGACTCGGCGAAGGGCGTGGCGGCCCCACTCCAGCGCCCTGGTTGGGCTGTGAGGCCACCGGTGCTGGGTTCCTGAGTGTGCGTGGTACCCTCGATGGGTCCCCGCTTAACATAACCTGGCACAGAGGGACAGAGGCAGAAGGGACTGGTGGAGAGGACCACGAGACCGGCAAAGACACCTGACTTTTTCCTGAAACCTCCTCAGGGTCTGAGATGTCTTGCTCTGGACTCCAAACTCGGGGTGTCATTTTCCTCCCGATAGTGGAGAAGGCTGCTGTGCTACGGGCAGACCCAGGGGAAATCAGACTGCATCCTAGGGCGTCTATCACACATCGTGGTACAGACACACACACCTGCACTGACCGTGACGATCTTAGCTAGGCCCTCAGCCAGCGTGACTGAGCCGGTGCCACCGTTTGCTTTGGTTTCAAAGAAACAACCCAACCTGTTAAATCATATTGAGAATACACGCTCTAACTGCCCGCTCTGTTAAAGTGGTACTTTTTTTTTTTTTTGAGACAGGGTCTTGCTATATAATTCAGGCTGGCCTTGAACTCACTGTGTAGCCAAGTCTGGCCTTGAACTCGCAGCAATCCTCCTGTCTCAGCCTCCCCAGTGCTGGGATTACAGGCGTGCACCACCACGCCCAGCTGAAAGTGGTCATTTTAAAGGCTCAGTTCATTAACATTAGAAAACACTGTTGGAGGTCATCGGGGGTGTTTCAGAAGGACGGGAAAGTGGGGTCTCTTCAGTGCCTCCTTTGCTTCTCCTGGAGAGAACCCCAGCAGCTCGGTGCATCTCCCTCTCACAGTTCACATTCTCCTTCCTCTTCCTGTGGAAATCGGCAACTGCAAGCATCTTCCATTTGGGCCGTTTGTACCGGTTTCATAAATGCTAGAACATAAAGGAAAAGATGCTTATGTTTCGTTATCTGCGTTAAACCTGTAACCCCTGCAGGACCGCTCTCAGCAGCAAACATGCTCTACTTTAACTCGCAAACTTTTTTTTTAATTGGTACCGAGAATTGAACTCACGACTGCGTACTTACAAGGCAGGCGCTTATGCTGCTGAGCTAAGTCCCCAGCCCTTAACTTGAAAACTTATCCTCAGGAGAGCCACAAACAATCTGAGAATTAAGCTTTTTTTTATCCTCTTACCAATTATTCTATCGGTTCTTAAAAACTTATTTCTTTATTTTCCACATGACTAGGAAACTATTACACGAGAGTTACTATAGCATAAAATACCAGCCACACCCTAAACATAACCATAGTTCCAAGTCACTAAGCCAGTATTTTAGTCTCCAGGTTACTTAGAGATTGGACGTTTCTCTTGAAAATTCTACGGTACCGAGTTTAAAGTTATTTCCACTGTTTCCATCTGTCAAGAAGCCAAGGACTGATTCTGCATGCACTTCCTGGCTTTCTTTCGCATGTGCGGATGAAGTGTCTGTTATTGCTGAGCACCTCTCAGTCCTAAGCGAACTTTTCTTTAAAGCCTGACAAGGTAAAGGGCTCTATCCCAATTCCGCAGGCTCGTTACTACAAACGACAGCAAAAGCACGGCCGCGCAATCTCACTAACTCCAAGAACTTATGACAACCAGTTAAGACTTGCAGAAAGATCAGTGGGACACCTTCTGAAATTGCACTGAAGATTAACTGCAAAACAGAGACCTGCCGTGGGAGGGGGAGGTGATATTCTTTGAGTCTTGCTGCTGAGGACTGCTGGGAACTGTGGACGTTACATATCAAACAATGAAAGTCTCTGGAAGGTCGGAGGAGAGGGGAGACCAGCCAACAAACCTCGGGGTCCAAAGAACAGCATGGCGATGCCTTCCCTGAGCTCCCTTTCTGTGTCTGTCGACCCAGAATGGAAGCCGAGAGCTGACAACCAGGAAATGCGGAAATGCCAACTGGTACAGGACAAGCGCAGGCCGAGAAAAACCCGCTCGTTCAGCCGCAGGACCAGGAAATGGGCAGGCCACTGAGATCAAAGCTTCTAGACTGTGAGCTTCCACTTTGGGAAGACGTCATAGAAACAGCTGTGGCTGCACATCCAAGCCCATTTTTAAGGGGCAAACAGAGCTTAAACCCACCACTCTCCGAGCTGCACCAGTCCTCTTCTCCCCGCCTAGCCGGGGTGAGCGTCCCCGAGGGCCGATAGCCAGCCTTCACAATGCCCATAGTGATGAGGTCACCCCTCACAGTGGCTAAGGCCCTCTCTCCTCCCAGCTGGGGTGGTGTCAGCCAAGACCTGGTAGGTGCTTTACCCCCCACACAGCGGGCAACACCAAGAAGACCCCTATGAAGAGGCCTCCGCAGAACCTGTGTGTCCACCCCACCTGCCGTCCCAACGTGTCTGTCCTTCCTCCACTGGCACCTAGTCAGAGGAAGCCTGAGGAATTAGAAGACTTTAGTTAGATCCAGGGTCTCATAACTTAGTACCTCCAAATGCCTGGGTTTCAGTGAAAAAGAAATCCCTATAGGAACCACTAAGAAGGTCTCAACTTGAGAAGGAAAAGGAAAATACAATCAACAGAAGCCTGTGTTTGGGGGACCCGCATGCCAGGATGAGCACCGTCATAAAAATGCTTCAACAAGTAATCGGAAACATACCTGAAACAAATGAGGATGTAAAGAATCAAAGCTGGGCAAGGTGGCACACAACTCTAGTACCGACCACTTGGGAGGCTGAGGCCACTTGGGAGGATTTCTAAACCCAGGAACTCAAGACCAGCCTGGACAACATAGTGAGACGTGGCCTCAAATGAACAAATAAATGAACTAACAAACAAGAGCAGAATGAGCTACTGAAACACATTAACTTGGGTACAAGAGTACTATCCCAGCTAAAAACAAGGCCAATCTTAAAAGGTCATATATTGCATGATTCCATTTACAGATCACCAAAAATGACCATATAAAGGTGGAAAACAGATTAGTAGCTGCCAAGAGTTCAGGATTGTAGAGGAGAGTGTGTGTGTAAGCAAAAAGTGGTTTTGTTTTCTGTGCACACACAGCGTACATAGTCTTGGTGCTGCTGTGTGAGTCAGAATCCCATGAATGCACGTGACACTTCTCTGCACTGTCTATCATTTTCTGTGAATCCATGGTTGTTTCAAAATAACATTTTAATGTTTTAATGGCCTAAAGTTTTTAGAAAATGAATTATAATTCCATTGCGACCACTAATTACTCATAAATACTTGAAAATCAGTTTTTTGTTGGGCGTGGTGGCGCACACCTGTAATCCCAGCACTCGGGAGGCTGAGGCAGGAGGCTCATGGCAAGTTTGAGACCAGCCTGGGCTACAAAGTACGCTCAAGGCCAGTTTGAACTGCATAGTGAGACCCTGTCTCAAAAAGAAAGAAGAAAGAAAGAAAGAAAGAAAGAAAGAAAGAAAGAAAGAAAGAAAGAAAGAAAGAAAGAAAGAATCAGCTCATCAAGAACTCTGGCTGTGCTCCCAGGTGGAAAGCCTGGGAGCCAGGTTTTGGGGACACATTGGATTCTACACAAGAGGCGTGGACATGGAGAGGAGAATGAAATAATGAACCACAGAGTGGGAAAAGAGGTCTGCAGCAGACTGCAGAGGACCTGTAAATCTGAAAGGAAAGGACAGATGACCCTGTGGGAAATGCCCCAAAGATTCATCAGGCACTTCACAGAGGGCGGAGATAGCCGATCAAATACGAAAAGGTGTCTAACTAAACTAGAAGTCAGGAAATGCAAAAGAAAACCACACTGAGATACCACTCTGTGCCCCAGAGAGACAAAAATAGTCTGGTGATGCCCAGGGTGAAGATGGGTGTAGAGCTGAAGGAACGCTCTATATACCCCTGGAGAGGAGGGGTCCCGTCACTCTGAAAACAGTTTGTCTGCTAAGGACCAAAATGCGTGTTCCTCATACCCCAGAAATTTTATTCATAGGCTAAAAACTAACAACAACAAAAGGAAACCTGTGCTTATGGGTACTGAGATATGGGTGCAAAAAAATCAACCAGTCAGGTAAGGCCGTGCACAACTGTCACCCCAGCACTCTGAAGGCTGAGACAGGCAGATCGCAAGCTTTGAGTCCACTCTGGGGAACTTGACTTAGTAAGACCTTGTCTCAAAATAAAACATTAAAAGAGGGGGGCTGAGGCTGAAGCTCAGTGTAAAAACCCTGGGTTCAGTCTCCCAGTATCTCCTGCACCCCACTGTCACTGTCTCTCATAGGTCCAAACTACAGACAGCCCCGCGTCCACCAAGGTCAGGATGAGTAAACAATGACAGTGGTGGCCAAGGACAGTGTTCCAGGCTGCAGCCACCCGAGATGAACTGGACGTCTTAAAGACCTGCTGCGGAGTCACCTTGGCAAGACGTGGATCCGCACGGTGGGATCCCGGCTGGTTGAGTTTCAGGAGCAGCCTGGGCCTGTCAAACCTGAACCGTTACGTAGCACCGTTACGCTCCAGAGTGAGGAAGTGGATGCTATAAAAATCTCAGTGTGGTTAGCAGCTGCGGCGGGGGGCTGTGCCTGCAGGGGTTCACGGTGGGTTTCCGGGGAGCTTGTTAGATTCTATTTCTTGACTCAGGTAGAGTTTATTTTACTATGGGTTCAATGATACACGTACAAGTTTCTCTGGATGGCTCTCGTATGGTTTTTAAAAGAACTTTTCAATCAATTCCAGGAGAGCCCGCGTAGGTTAAGAACTTGCTGATGTTAACTTTCCTGGACCGTCTTTAACAACCTCCAAGCAGACGCCATCTAATCTTAGCGTGTTTTGCCTTCAGGGTCTTCTTCCTGTGCACGAATCCCTCTTGCTAAGTCTGGCCTGTGATCGCCCATCCCGTCCTCCACAAAGACAAAATGCAAAGCCAGGCGGCCTCCGTGTGTGAGTGACCAGCCCGCTATGGACACTCCCAGCTCTGGTCGGTGGGTCCTGACCCCGCCAGACACGAGACGTAACGGGGTGCTATCTCATTTCACGAGCCAATGAATGACACTGGTGTTCTACCCGACGGAGCCCGGCGTTACGCCAATCCATTGCATCAAACCCACTCTCAATCTCTCCTGGAAGGCCGCGGCCTCTCACGGCAGCTCTGAGCTGAAGAAAAGCTATGCGGCCACCGGGGCGCAGCACAAGGCGGGCCCACGTGCCTCTCTGGTCCTCTTTGCTCGTGTTGACTGACCTGCATGCCCACGTGCGCATGCTCGCAGGCACACACACACACACACACACACACACTCAAGTCACAGCACAGTCAAACGTATTTTCCTAGACTCCTGGGATCTGCGCTCCCATAGCCAGGCCCTCTCCATCCCAGCGCTCCTAACATGGGGCCGCCTCTTTGTTGGGGCTCTGTCCTGTCCCTCCATCCCTGCCTCCCTGCCTCCCTGCCTCCCTGCCTCCATCACTAGATGCCCACTGTACCTCACATCACTGCCACAACGGTCTCCAGACATTGCCATGGTCCCTGTGGACACTGCTGACTGCTTCATGCCCGTTGTGCCGTACTAACCTTGTTTCTGTAACTTTCAGAAAATCTCCTTTTTCTTTCTTTTTTTTTTTTAAATCTCCTTTTTCTTTCTACTGGGGGGTGGTGGTGGTTCAGTTTAATCATGTTAACTTGATTGGCTTGGGAGCTGCCTAGGGGGTTACTAAAGCATACTTCTGGGGGAGTGGGGTGGTCGTGGAGGGTGACCTTGGGGGCTATAGCTGGCCCCTGGCCCCTTTCTCTCATTCTGTTTCCTGACCCATGCACCGAACATCCTTGTTCCGCCAAGCCCTCCCGCCATGATCCCATTTAGGACACAGCCGACCATGGACTGAACCTCCTGAAGCCATGAACCAGATCAAACCATTCCTCCTTTACATTTGGGGCACTGAGCCTTGTGCCCCAGTAATGGGGTCCCTGATTAATACACTGTCGTAAGGTCTTTTCCTGCATGTTGGCCTTACGTTGTTTGAACAGGTACACGAACTTCTTCCAGCTCCATTTGATGACAGAATGCTGGCACAAGCAGAAGATGAGCAGCAGCAGAAGCACGGCAGAGGTCAGCACCAGAAGGACGCTGAAGAACTGCGGAGAGGACCCTGCATGGGATGCAAGGGGAGACCCAGCCCGGAGGGTGTCTACATGGCTACTCGGGGCTTCCACCCCCACCGAACTCCAGAGCCCAGGCCCGACCTGCTAACTTAGTATAAACTGCTTAAATTGTCACAAAAAATAAGCAGCTTAGGCCTTTCTGGATCTTATAACCACCTTTGCTTGGCATCCATAGTGGTGCCGTGTCTGCTGGGGTGACTGTCACTGCGCCCTGCGCACCAGAGGTTACCCCAGGCCGAATGACAAACACTTGAGGAATCCAATGGTCCCGACCCAACCTGCAGGCAGCAGACTTCGAGGAAGCCGCCAGGGAGGCGCCGTTGGGATCAAGGACGCGGGATGTGGGGACATCAGGAGGGTCCACGTCCCTCGGGACGGGCTGGGATGTTCACTTGGCTATGAAGCCACAGAGCCAGTCCCCGGCTCTCCCCCAGGCAGGGAGGGGTGGCGAGGGTGTACCTGGGGGGAAGTCGCTTGGAATCGGGCCACAGACCACGTCCCTCTCCTTCGTCCCATTCACGAGCACGGTCTTTCCATGCGTGGAGCACCTCAGAGAGTTCAAGGGGGAAAGGTGGAATAGTTAATTCAGATACAGAGAGTCCAAGGAAAAACTCCAACGTGTGTTAACCAACGAAGCAGCCCAGGCGGCCCAGCCTCCCGGGCAAGCGGCAGACGTCATGAAAATGAGCCCGCCTGCCACCCGGCTTCCCTCAGTCACACCTGGCTTGTGAAAGTCCCTGCTGCACCCCCACTCCACCTGCCCAAGTGGATCCTCCCTTCTCCCCAGGCTGGGGAGCAACGCGGGGTTCCCCTCATTCTGTGGCTGCAGAGTGCGGGTGGTTTGGCCTAGTTAGTTCATTGCCCCTGTCCTCCAGCTTCGAGCTCATATCCCACCCCCGTCTCTGGCACACGTGGGGGATGGAACAGCATCGGGAGCCCAACCTGGGCATCGGACAGAGCAGGACGTGGCCTGCACCTGCCACTTCCCTGAGTGACGCCGTCTGAGCCTCAGGTCCCTCTACAAAGTAAGGTGGCGATGAGAGGTGGCTGGACCCGCCCCAGGGATGCACTGTCATGCCTGGCCCGTGCAGGATGCCGTGGCGGTCACCTTCACCTGCATCTCCGTTCATATACCTTCTTCCTTCCCTTAACCTCTCTGGTACCCGCCCGGTCTCCAGAGGCCTGCTCCAGCCAGCCTTCCGCACAGCCCCAGCTGGACACCCCGATCAGTCTGTGCTGAAAGACTTTCGAAGGGGGCTCATGGTACAGCACCTGCTTAGTGTGTGCATGGCCCGGGGTTTGATCCCCAGCCCAGAGAGAAACAGAGAGACAGAGAAAGAGCAAGACAGACAGAGAGCGGGACAGAGACACACAAAGAGAAAGACAGAGACGGAGAGAGAGAGACAGACAGACAGAGAGACTGAGAGAGACAGAAAAGACCTTCGGAAAAATTCTGGAGCTGGGCTTGGTGGCACACATCAGTAACCCTAGCACTTTGCAAGGCTGAAGCAGGAGCTGCTGGGGATCAGGGGTATAAGTGCCTGCCTGGCAAATGCGAGGTCATGAGTTTGATCTCCAGCATAAAAAAGAAAAGAAAAGAAAAGAAAAGAAAAGAAAAGAAAAGAAAAGAAAAGAAAAGAAAAGAAAAGAAAGGCTGTGGCAGGGGGAACTCCTGAGTTTGAGGCCAGCCTGGCTGACCCAGTGAGACCCTGTCTCAGTCAACCAATCCATTCATTCATCCTAATCTGTTGCCAAACCACAACACTTATACAAGAGAATAAAAGTGTAACTGTAAAATAATAAGAGCAATCTTCTAGTAACAAAACCAAATAGAAAAAGAACAAAGGCAGACGATACAGGAAGCCCAGAGTTTTGTCATCAGCATCGCTATCAGCCGGCCCTGAGGACTGTCCCTGACCGTCGCTGAGGAGTCCCCTCCGCGCCTGTGCCACTGTGGTCCTGGACACTCACAAAGTGTGCGTGGCCCGGCACAGACCTCACGGCCACTGCCACCTCCGGCCAGAGGTCATGGCTCCTTTGCTCCCTGTGACGGCCACGTGCCCAAGTGCGTGTGGCACTGTGGGGAGGAAGCGAGGTCCCTCGACCCTGCGGTAACTGAAGGAAGCAGAGGAAAGTCTGGCCGGCAAATCAGAGCTCAGTGCCTGGGCGTTATTTCTGGAGAAAAATGTCTGCTTGCAGGCGAGTCCCTCTGACGCCCCAGGGTCCCCACACTGCCCGTCGCTCTGCACTCCACAGTGTGAAAACACTGCAGTGACCACACTCTGCCTTCCGTGTCACCCGGCGCCCTTACTCTGTAAGCAAAATGAGGTGATACGTACTTGGTCCAGGGCCGGCAGACGCCGCCTCTCACATCATTGAAGGTTCCACAGCAGCAGTCTTTACAGCCTGGGAGAAAACCACGGCAGTGACAAAAATAAGCATTTCGTCATTTCATAACCTTCCTTGTGGTGAGCGGAGGAGAGCTGCTAGCTTAGAACCAGCAGGGCAAGTCCTTTATCAGCTCTTGAAACACTACCCTAAGATCCTAGGTTTTACTCAAGCTGTCTGTGTTTAAAACCTGTTGAAATGCACGGTTCTCCACTTCACCCCGCTATGCTCCCTCCAGGGATTTTCCTGAAAGCGTTTAAGACATCATATTTCAACCGCACACCTATAATCCCAAAACTCGGGAGGCTGAGGCAGGAGGGTGGCTGAGAGTTCAAGACCAGCCTGGGCTACAAAGTGAGCTCAAGGCCAGTCTGAACTGCGTAGCGAGACCCTGTCTCAAAAAGACAAAAAAAAAAAAAGACATCATAGTTCAGTGGCCCATGCACACCCATTTTTATAGCAGCCCAACTCATAATAGCTAAACCTTGGAAGTGGCCTTCATGTCCATCAGCAGATGAACGGATGTGGCACTGATACCCAATGAAGTATTACACTGCCATAAAGAAGGACGAGCCCAGTCATCTGCAGGAAAATGGATGCGCCTTGAAACCATAATGTTAAGGGAAGTAAATCGACACTCGAGTTTAAATAGCACCTGGTTTCTCTTATATGAAAAACACAAATTTAAACAAAGAGCCAAATAAAAAACAGATAATAGGAAAAATGTATGGTTCTGACCATTAACGAACGTGCCTGATGTCCAATCTATTACCATTTATGGCAAAATAATGGAAACATTCTACTAATTAAAATCTATCACTCGTTAAAATACAGTGTTAGGGCTGGGGATTTCCAGCGCCAGCCTGGAAAGCGCAGGGGCCTGAGTTTGATTCCCAATACCAAAAAAACCCAAGCCTGATCTCTGCGGTGTTAATGCCATGCTTGACACTGGTCAGTCACTTGCTACTTTAGGGTCCTACACGTCACAGGACAGCTCCGCCTCACACATGCAAAGCGAAGAGGGAGGAGCAGACCCACCGTCTTCCGTGAACTGCTGGCCTGGTTGACAGTCCGGGTGGCAGCTGGCACAGCCTGGCCCCAAGCAGCGGAACCCCGGGACACACTCGCACTCGGCGTTGCTGGTCGGGGAGCACGGCTTCTTAGTCCTGAAGGGACCTGCAAAGCCCCGGTGACACCGCGTGGTAGACCACCCTCCGCCCCTGCGTCCGGGAAGTGAGTTTACGCCCAGCAGTGAAGCCTGCGTCCCCTCCGTGTCCTTGGCGACTTAACTTGAAATCTCCACCGAGACACTCTTACCCTGCTCATTAAGATGCCATCCCTGCAACTGCTTATTTCCTCTATCCCTTACACAGGCTAAGCCCCAGGAGCCGCTACTGCCTTAACCGACCACCCTGGGCTCCCCACTGGCGGAGGGACAAACAGCTGTGATGCTAAGCTTGTCAGCAGAGAGCAGTCAGCAAAGAGGGAAGCAACCCTCATCTTCCCTGCAGGGACCTGGGAAGGGTGCACCCTGGAAACCTTACCTTCGCATTTTCTGCAGATATCACAGGCCGCTTGCCCGCCTGTGCTGGAGTAACTGTTTGCAGGGCAAAGGGTACAGGGGGGATCCTTATTTTTCTCACAGAAAGTCCCTAAGAGAGGCAGATAGCAGACATTTGACGATGACCACTCATTACCCAAGGTGGCGTGATGTTTGTAAGAAAAGTAACATAAAAGCACGGTCTGTTTTCTAGATGTCGTAATGACAGATATTTTGTTGACTGACTTTTTAAAGGCATATGTTCGCGAGTCGGATGTCGTGGCACATGCCTGTAACCCCAGCACTTGGGAGGCTGAGGCAGGAGGGTTGCCATGAGTTCGGGGCCAGCCTGGGCTACATAGTGAGTTCAAGGCCAACCTGAACTACATAGCAAGACCCTGTCTCAATCAATCAGTCAATCAATCAATAAAAATAAAGTTATATATTTGCAAGACTGACCTTAACATAATCACAGAATTAGAAATAGCAAAATGCAAATATTATAACAAAGAAACCAAGAGAAAAAAGATACTTTCCTTTTTCTATTGAATAAGACAACGGTTTCTCCCGGTGGATGCAGGAGGGTGATGTGACACACAAGGAGTAGCCCGTCCCCCGCCTTGGTGCGCCAGCGTTTGCATGAACCTGCCTTTCCTTGCCAGGTTAAACTGGGCACCACCCGTTTATACCCCGCTGCACCCCAGGCTTAACACAGGCCTTTGGAAACAACTCTAACACTTTCCTTCGGTCTTGCCTTGTGCTGCGTACTGATCTCACCCTGCCCCAGGGGCCTCCCTGCCCAGCTAGAGGACACGAGACAGGTTCGCTGATTACCCCCAGTTGACAAGGTCAAGTCCCAGAGGTCAAATGACCGGGCTGTGTTTACACTGCTAGTTCCTGGCACCCACCAGATACGTGTAAGTGAGTGAATAAAAGACCATAGAAAGGGAGCTGGTAGCCAGGGGCAGTGGCATATGCCTATAATCCCAGCATTCTGGGAGGCTGAGGCAGGGAGTGCCCAAGTTGGAGTCTAACTGGGGTCATTTAGCAATTTAAATTGCTAAAAATAAAAAAGCTGGGGATGTAGCTCAGTGTAAAAGCTGTGGGTTCAATCCCCAGTAACAAACAAACAAAAAATAAAAAGAAAGAAAGAAAGAAAGAAAGAAAGAAAGAAAGAAAAGAAAAGAAAAGAAAAGAAAAGAAAAAATGAAAAGGCGCAAACCCTGAGGTCATTGACATGGCACATCGGTACTCACCAGCGGGACACTTGCCACAGAAATCCAGCATTGATTTCGTCCTCTCAAAACTGGTGACCAGCAGCACAGCCACCAGCATGCTAGGAAAGCTGTTCTCCATGACAAGGCCTCGCAGGGATCCCGGCAGGAAGACCACCGAGTGAGCAGCCTCACAAATGTCACCCTGCAAAATGCAAAAGTTTCCCAGGTTTCTCCTTCCAGAATTGTCTATCATTCAATCACTACTTCTATGGGCCCACAGGAGCATTTGTGGGCAGAAGGACAGAGGGACACGATAGAAAAGGCACACATTCCTAGAAACCCCTCAGACGAGACAGATGTGACTGGGCCAGGGGTTTAGCTCAGTGGCACAGGACCTGCTTGGCAAGCACAAGGTTGTGAGTTTGATTCCCGGTCAAAAACAAGGCAGGTGACTAACCATGTGGCTCTTTGTGTGCTTGCCAAAATCTAAGAGGGACATTTCCATTATGTTCTTTAAAAAGGAAAACAAAAAAAAAGCAAAACTAACAAGAGGAAAAATTTTGGGGACTTTCACACACACTCAGTATCAGCTTCCAGCTGGCAATAAGGCAGGTCCTCGTTGCCGGGGAAACAGAGTCCTTCCAGGAGGGACTCCTCTCTCCCCTGTGATTTAGCACCTAATCGCCACCACCGTAAAAGACCTTTCTGCTCAACGCACGACCACATTCCTCCTACAGGGCTTCCTTCCACAAGGACTCGCCTAGTTTGAAATTTGAGGGGTTTTGGGGGTAACGGGACCCGAACTCAGGACTTTGCGCTCCCCAGGCAGGCGCTGTCCTGAGCTACATCCGCAGCCCGAAAAAGTTTTAAACACTTCATTTTTTAAAAGAAGTCTGTACACCAATGGTACTGCAGAGAAGCTATCACAGGTCAGAAGGCGGGAAGTCAAGGAGTGTGATGAGACCAAGCCTCCCAGTGCCCGTCCCGACCCCAAGCTCAGGTCCCCAGGCACCAACCTTGCAATCTCAGGGCCGCAGAGAGAGCTTTCCGCTGCTGCCGAGGGGCAGCGCACAGTGAGCGAGGAGCCCGGGGCTGCAGGTCAGCCGGGCTGTGACTCAGCCGGCAGGCGGGGCCTCGTGGGAAGTCCCCACCCCGGCACAAAGGAGCCTCAGGGAGCCCTGACCTCAAAACCCCAGCGCCCCTGCCCCAAGGACAGCGGCACTTCCAGCTGCTTAGAACCAGCTGTCTGTTGTTGGGAAAGCATGTGTCCCTCAGCAGGTCCCCTGTCACGGCCTCTGGCATGTCCTGCAACTAGTTCAGATCCTGGGATGAAGCCACTTAAAGAAGACAAATGCATTCACTGCACGCCGACCCCGAACCCCATAAGACCCTGGATGCCGTGGACGCTGTGTCCGCGTGCCAGGCACCAGACACTCGTCCCCTTAGCAGACAGCTCGTGGCTCTCCCAAGCCTCCCAGGAGCTGGTCTTTCTGCTGTTTGCATTGCGGGACACGCGACTGTCTCTGACCAGCAGGACGGGGAGCAGGGGCGGGGTGGGGGGCCCAGGGACAGCCTCGCACAGGTTTTCTGCGCTCCTTCTATGTGAGGTGGGATTGCAAGGGAAGAGGTTGGCAGCAAAGCAAGGGTGTGGCATTGGCTGGCGAAGTGGGGACCCGAGGGGGGACTTTAGAAAACCAGGAGCACAGATTTAAAAGAAGGGAAAGAAAAGGAAGGATGGAGGGGGGAAAGAAGGAAGGAGCAAGGTGCTGCAGGAGGAGGGAAAGGAAGGTGATGAGGATGGAGTAAGAAGGGAAGAACAGAAAGGAGGTGGAGAGGATGGTCTGGGGGCTCTAAAAGGAGCCTGCCCCCCAGAGTGTCTAGGGACCCCAGCAAGACGATAGGGGCATCCTGGAGCAGGGAGATCATAGCAAGAGTGGTTGAACCAGCCAGGTGTGGTGGCGCACACCTGTGATCCCAGCCCTCGGGAGGCTGAGGCAGGAAGATCACTGAGTTGGCGACCAGGCTGGGCTACAAAGTGAGCTCAAGGTCAGCCTCAACTGCTTAGGGAGACCCTGTCTCAAAAACAGAAACAGAAACAAAAAAAATAAAGACAGCGGTCAGACCACAGCAGACCTGGCTTCCTTAGGACCCAAACAGGAAAGAACAACGCTCCGTCCCACAGCAGTTGTGCTGGGAGGCAGGCAGCGGAGAGAGGAGACAGTGGCAGGAGGAGCAGGGATGGAGCCGGCACTCCTGTGGCGCCAGCCCTCTGGGTTCACACAAGCCCCCCTGCGCTGCTGTCCTCCTTAGAAACGTCCAGTGGCTCCCAGCTGTCCGCAGATAATACCTGGGCTGTGCAGTCCAGGACTCAAGGGCTCCCCTAGATCCGTTGTCTTTTTGAAAAACCAAGGGTCCACTTTAATCAAAGCTGAAGTACATTCACTACCCCGTGCAATCGACACGGCTACCTAAGCAGTTTCACCTGTCAAAAGGAAACCCGTACCCTCGGGGTCAGTCACTACCCCAGCCCCGGGCGCCTACAAATGTGTTCTCTGGCTCTGGACATTTAATAAAAATGCAATCAGATGGATCCCATGAACGTGGCCCACAAGTGGCATTTTCCACCTGGCATCATGTTTTCAAGGTCTACTCACGTTGTGGCACGAGCTGGTACTTCGCTCCTTTTCAAGCCTGAGTACTATTCCATTTTATGGCTATGGCGTCTTCATCAGTATAGGGACCCTTGGGCTCCTGCAGGTAACGCTACCATGAACAGTGAGCCAGCATGGAGCTTTCTGCGTGGCTCTGTGATTTCGGTTCTCGAGGGTGTGCCTAGCCATAAAGCCACATTTTTGCAGTAGTCCTGTTTGACTATTTTTTAATGATTTTTAAAAATTTTTATTTTTTAGTACCAGGAATCGAACTCGGGACCTTGCACTTGCCAAGCAGGCGCTGCGCCGCTGAGCTGCATCCCGGCCCCTCAGGCATGGCTGTGGAGGAGCCGTTAGTGTACCTTCCACGGCGGCTTCGGCTCATTTCCACCCACAATGAATGGCGGCTTCAGTTTCCCCAGCGACACTTGTAATTTTTCCATTAAAAAACCCACCATCATCAACCTATTAGGTGTGAAGTGCTGTCTCCGTGTGGTGTTGATTTGCTCTCGTATCACGGTTTCATCACACACGCGCGCGCGCGCACACACACGCGCACACCGGGCAGCACGGTGGGCAGGGGTCCGCGCTTTGCTACCACCCCACCTGGATGGCCTCTAGGCTCTGGGTGGGCGAGCTGAGGCAGAACGCAGATGTGGAGGGCAATGAGTCACACTACACGTTACCCCGCTTCAGTGCGGATTAAATGAAACCTCGGGGTGCTTAACTCAATGCCTGGCATGGAACACTCTAGAAAATAGCAACTAGCTGTGCCTGCCTAGAATCCCAGCACTCTGGGAGGCTGAGGCAGGAGGGTCACCAGTTCAAACCCAGCCTGGGCAACTGACTGACTTAGTAATACCTTGTCTCAAAATAAAAAATAAGGACTGGTTTCAATAGCCCGTACCAAAAAAGAAGAGAGTAACTATTACGAGACACTGTTTGAAACAGTCCTTCCTCAGCCTCCCACACTAGTCCCCAGTAAAGTCACTGCAGGGCAGACAGCCACAGAGCAGGAAGAAAAGTTTGTGGGGTGCCTACAAAGTGTGCTCCCTGGTGCTGGGAAGCCAGCGACATTTGTGATCTCAACCTGACCCAACTCTGGCAGAACCCTCTGCATGTAAGACAATGCACCCTAAAGTCAGGGTGCGATCACCCCCTGGGGCTTTGAAAATCACCTTCACCAAGTGCCTTACATACATGCGTACTGGGTGACATCACAGCGTGGCATTTAACGGGGCTGGATTCTAGAGTAACCCAACACTACCTACTCAGCCAGCCCCGGGGTCATCCGTGGGCAGAGCTACACAGTCGTTCCCTGAAGTGACATCTTTCCCTCCCAGCACACCGATCAGCTCACGCCCCGGAGCTGGTATGCCGTCCATGCAGGAGTCTTGACCAAGCTAGCAGAGCCCAGGGTCCAGCAGCCTCATGGTCCTGCTGACTTTATCCTGCTTACTGTGATTGTGGTTGATAACATCACCGGAGCGAGCCAAGGCCAGCAAGTCAGGCAGGCGCAAGTGCCCACTGAGCCGGCAGGGGCGGGAGGGGTCCCCCCAGTGAGCTTCCTTTGCAATGCCCTGTCCTCCCAGGCCACCTCGAGGAGGACGGGGCACCACGGTTCCTGTGTCCCGCTCTCAGCCTAAGCAGGCGCGCTGTGGCATCCCCACTGTCCCTCCCTTCATTGACTGGCATTTGTGGGTGTGGGAGGCCCTTGTGAGTCACAGGCTGCGTAACAGCTGCACGCGGATTTCACAATGCTGCCGTGTTAAACCACTCCCATCATTCACGCTCTTGGATACATTTATAGATGTGATGCACTGACTAAGAACTACAGGACCAGCTGGGCGGGGTGGTGCAGGCCTGTAACCCCAGCATCCGGGAGGCTGAGGCAGGAGGATCAAAAGTCTGAGCCTAGCCTGGGCAAACTGAGTTAGGGAGATCTTATCCCAAAATAAAACATTGTAAAGGGCGGGGGATGTAGCTCACTGCTGAAGGCCTGGATCCAATGTCCAGTACTGCAAGAACAAAACCCAACAAAACAAGCCAAGAAAGAACAACAGAAAATACTGATGCTTCACTAGAAGGGCCAGAGGGCGGTTCCAATGATCGAGGTGCAGCGTGTGTGGCCCAAGTCCCCAACATGAGTGTGATCATTATGTGCCACAGACTTACGGTAAAAAAGCAGACTCACACAGAATGACACTGAACCCCCGGAATTGCAAGTAGTTTTAATTTTTATAAAGTAATACAATTTAGGTAAATTTCAGAAAAATTTAAAATTCTACATTAATTAGAATTTGTTTTTGATAGGTACTTTTGAGAACTTTATGTACTGTACACATGTGCCCAC
>PVJX010023141.1:0-29660 GCA_004027295.1 Dolichotis patagonum | reverse complement strand
AAAAAACAAAACAAAACAAAACAGAATAAAGGGTAGTGACAATACAGTATTCCAAGGAAAAAAGAAAAGAACAACAACAAAAAAAAACCTAAGAAATTATTACTTGACAAATTACATACTGACTTCTTGGAAATAGTTGTTCAAATTACAATGTTAAAACATGTAAAGTAGACATTCAAACAGTGAGACTGTTAACAGTTCTGCTCCATGATCTAACAAAAACAGCAATATGGTCATCCATCCTACCCACTCAAATATACATGCAATTCTATCAAAAGGGTAAAATTAAACACAACAAGACAGAGCAAAGCAGATCACAAGAAAGCAATGTAAGAGACAAAAATTTCAAAACTACACAATTGGAGATATTCATTCTCTATCATATTGACTCTTGTTTTCTTCCAAATAGTTGGGGTCTGAATGACGCTGGGTCAGCAGCTCAGAAATTAAAGTCCAATATGAAAAAGAGATAACCGGGATTTTTGGGGGACCAAAAACTCTGTAATAATCTTTGAGAGCATCTCCTACTCTTTCCCATCTCTTTATATCAATGGAGCCCTCTAAAGGAAACCAAGGGCATATCTTATGTATGACCTGAAAGTACTGTAATAAATTCCTGGTTTTAACCTTAATCCCTCTAACCTTGAGTGCCTCCCTAAGGCTATTCACAAACAATTCGTGCTCACTAAGTACTTGTCCCATGCTTATAAGGAAAAATAAATCCGTTCACCTACCGTGATTCAGGCGAGACGTAAGGTGGCCGTCCGCAAGGATCACAGGGACGAGTCCCTTGGAAATGATCACTCTGGCCAGAGCTTTCTTCAGAATGGTCCCTCGTTGGATCCCCCGTGCCAGGCAAGGCCACGATGGGTGCCACTTGATCCGACCCGCGGATCAGTCCGTGGGTCTCACCTGGAGGGGGAACGGGGATGGGGAGCAGGGCAAGAGGAAAGAGAGATGGAGACAAGTTGAGCAGTTCCAATCAAGTCTCGTTTATTGAGGAAGTGAACATGGTTTATATAGGGTGAGGGCAGGAAGTTGTCATCAGGCAGAGATGTTGTGGAGAGACCAGATAGGTCGCAGTCATGTCCGGCCAGGCAGAGAGGATCATGGGCAATGTAGGCAGACACACCAAATGCCCACAGGAGGGAGGGATGGGGCGGCAGCAGTGAGGCTATCACGCCGCTCCCTACACAAAAGCTTTTTAGTAAGATGAGATCCCACTTACTGATTCTATGTGATAGTTCTATGTGATAGCTGGCTTACCTAACAAATGTAATAAGACAAAATTATTTAACATCAGAAAAAGAGAAAATTAGCTTTTTACAAATGCAGTTGTTGTATATTAAAAAAAACTGTAGTAAGAGACTATTAGAGAGTTAACATAATGGCTAGATATGATGCAAATATACAAAAATAATTATTTTATTATTTCAGTATATAAGGCTTAGAAAAGGAAAAATGTAAAACATTTCATTTGAAGCAGCAACAGAAACCATTATTATGTCAGAATAAAACTAGTAAGACATGGGATAGTCTTACGTGAAGACAACTAAAATCTTACCAAAAGTTGTAAATAATACCAGAATAGTTTAAAATCAACTAAGTATTCTTGGATTGGAACATTTAATATCATAAAAATACCAGTTTTCCCCTGCAGATTAACCAATTCCGGGGTGGGGTTTGGCCAGAAATACAAATATTTCTAATGTCAGACTACAGTGTGCCTTTCTTTTGAGCTTTTATACTCTATTTCTATGAGTATGCACTTTAAAAAATTTTCCTGATAAATCCTTTTGTGCCTTTTCAAAAATGCCAATTTTAATGCTATTCTGGTCAAAATATTGATAGCATACCTCACATAATTAGAGAAAATAGTCTTAAAATTCATTTGCAACCAGAAGGGACCTAGAATAGCAAAAACAATCCTGAGCAACAAAGGTAAGTCATGAGGCATTGTAATCCCTGATTTTAAATCATACTACAAAGCTACTGTGATAAAAATAGCATGGCACTGGAAAAAATATGTAACAGATTAGAAGATGCAGAAAAAACTTCAAACACACTTAGCCACCTGAAGAGCACTTTTAAAACAAAGCCACTCCAGTGATAGCTAATCCAATCCTAGAGCTAGCAGCATTATTTTATTCATAAGAATGAAGCCCTCAAGTCCTAATTACCTCCTCAAATTCCTATCTCCTAATCCTGTCAAAATGATAATTAAATTTTAACATGAATTGAGAGAATATTCAAACCATAACAAGCAGACATCACTCATTTTCAGCATTCATGTGGTTTTTCAACTTTAAATTATCAGTGTAGTGAATTATGTTGATTTATTTCCTAATATAAAATCAATCTTGCATTCCCCGAATAAACTAAACATGATCACTTTTTTGTTTTTAAAACCTTTTAGTTTTCCTTTGTTTTTTCTTATTTTAGTTTGTGTTTTCATATCTTTTTAACTTGCTAGCTTAAGTTGTTAATATAGTATTTGGGGTTCCTGCATTTATATTCATCCATGTGAAGAGCTTATAATTTTCTCTTCCTTGATTCACTATTAAATCAAGGTTGAGCTAGCTTTATCATATAAGTAGAAGTGTGTCTTCTCTCTTCTTTTTATCATATGGCTCATCGTATAATACACTTTTAAAAGTTTTTCCTATTTGATTAAAAATGTGAGGTTTTTTCAGTTTGAGAATAAAGTTTTCTATGTATGTGCACTAGGTCAACTTTGATTATCATGTTTTAAAATTTTATCTGATTGATTTCCTGCTTATCAGTACCTAAGACAGATTTCTTAATTTTTTTCCATAATGACAGTTGATTTGTCTATTTCTTCTTTTATTCATATTTCTTATATGTATACAATTCTTATACAAATATAAGATTCTTATTTTGATATATTCAAATTTAGAAATTTTAAATTATCTTGATAATATAAAATACAGTGGAAGAAAAAATTATCTGTATTTGTCTTGGACAATAAAAAGACCCCAGTAATATCTCTGATGACCACACTCCATACTTAGAGAGTTGTCCAGTATTTTAGTTCTATCTTGTTTCTAAACTTAAAAGTTAGATATTGCTTTCTATATATTCTCTTGTTGTATTGCTTTGTACACTCAATTGGGATTTTACTCATTACAATTTCTTCTTACATTTCAGACCTTAGATCAAAAAAATTTTCTTTTGCTTGACTGTCAATACTTTAGAATTTACTTTAATGGAGCTGGGGATGTAGATCAGTGCTACACTGATTGCCTAGCATGAATGAAGCCCTGAATTCCCATAGCTTTGAACTGCAAACACACAAAACCCCTTGCAAACAAAAAAAGCATAAAATGAAATCATTTACTTTAATAAGAGTCAATAAAGAACTTTTACGTTTTCTTCATTGGAAAAAATTTAAATTTATTTTTCATTATTGAGATATAGTTTCTCTGGATATAAAATTCTGAGCTGACAGTTATTTAATCTCAGAAATTTTTTTGGAGGAGGGACTGTTTGAGACAGGATTTTGCTATGTAGTTCAGGCTGTTTGAAATGTATCCCAGGCTGGTCTGGAGCTCACAGTGATCATTTTGCCTCAGCCTCCTGAGTGCTGGGATTACAGATGTGTGTCACCACATCCAGCTAATCTCAGAATATTAAAGATACTATTTCACTGCTTTGTTTCTTCAATTGTGGCTATTATTTAATAGCCTTTTCTTTTGTAAATGATTATTAGTCTTGTTTTCTACTGCTTTTAATATTTTCTTTATCTTTATTAATTTTCACTGTCATCAAGGTGTGTCAAGACGTGACTATCATGATGTGGTTAGCAAGATGCAGATTTCTCTTTATTCTGCTTGAAATTTATTAGGATTTCATTATGAAAATTGATGTCTGAAATTAATTTCAGAAAATTCTCATATATACTCATCACCACTTTGAATAGCTGTTTTTGTTTTTATTTTTAAGGCACTAGACATGAAATCCAGGGCTTCCCACATGCTAACTAAAGCATGCTAAGTACAACATGCTACGTACATGCTCTACCACTGAGCCACATTCTTAACACTTCATTCTTTTAATCTTTTCTTTCATAGGTTTTATGTCTTTCAGGGTTCCATTCCAGATCACTTCCTTAGCGCTCCTGGCTAACAACACGTTCCTCTGATGAGTGAAACTCTTTAATCTTACACTACAGCAGGACTAGAGGTCCAAGTTGCATCTTCCCTCCATTCATGTAATTTCTATCTGATGTCACTCTCAGGAAACAAAATTTAAGTGGAATTTATTCCTGGCACTTTCTCTGCTTGGTAGTCTCCCACTCTGCCATCTCCTGCCAATTCTGACTTCCCTCCTCCAATAGTATAGGAACTATACAGCAAGTTATGTGTCCAATGTAATTAAATTTTCAGTCTCCTTTCTAAGAGGCATCTATAATTTTATGAATGATTCTCTTGAAATCCCTGTCATAGCTTTGAAAAAAGGAAACACTTTCTCTTCAACCAAATCAAAGAAAGGGTGTTGGAAATGGCAAGCAGTCAAAATAGCACACTTTACATTTGCTAATGAGCCATGCCTCCTCATGTTCATTATATTGATTAAAAGAGGGATGTGTTAAGAGTTTTTCATTTATTTTTTAATCTCTGGTTCATATTCCTTGCTGGGGAGTGGCTGGCCTCAGCTCTAGGTGGCTTTCTGATTAAATGTAGGGTATTAATTAGTTTTCCAGAGAAGCGGGGACAATACCAATCAACATCCGGGTACATGTTACTTTTGAGATAGGGTACTCAGCCATTGAGGTATTCTACTGTTATTGTCAGTTGAATTTCCATCTCTGTTCTCTAATGTACTATGCTTAACTCAAATAATTAAATGAATATATATTTGGAAAACTCACTAAATCTTTCTGAGCTCTTAATTCTGATATAGCATTTTATCTTCTAATTTTGAAAATTATATTCATTGTAAGGAGTAGTTTGTCAAACACTCTAGGATGTATGAAATCTAAAAAACTCAATACATTCTAGTTCCATCTTTAATATTCTCCAAAACAACAGCAAAAACAAACCAACTTTTGACCAGCTTTCCAAATTAAAGTGAATACAAGCACCATCTATTGATGGTCTGAGATGAACACACACACACTGGCATCATCCATTAACAACTCTAATTAGGAAAGCCATCAATTAAAGTAAAGCAGGCCTTGGACTGAGAATAAACATGACAGAAAACAGTCCTGATCTGCTAATTATGAAATCATTAATGAATATTAGTGAGTTAAAGGGCACTATGCCTCAAAAAACACTAAATTTTTTAAATGGCATATGCTTAATATAAAAACAGTTGAATAAAAGGGAAAAGTATAAAGAGAACATAAAAATATCCGCAGATCCTTACTAAGACATAGACACTGCTAGTATTTTGGCAAACATCCTTCTAGAAAAATGTTTCATGCGTTCTTCAGAGAACCACACTTTCTTGTGCTTTTGAGTATTCCATACATTATCATTTCAGGTACTTTTCAATATTTAGTCTTCATAGGCTTTCACTTCATGGATAATGATGATCCATTCAATTTCTATTTGTAGATGCACAACTGAGGATGGTTAGCTTCTACGATAGAATTTAAATGGGTTATGAAGTCTATTGAAAGCATCTGAAAAAATGTAAGAATTGCTCATAATTTCAGAGAAATTCTCAAATGCTGATAAGAAGACTATTTTGTTGAGTTTATAATATGAGCCTTACTGAAATATAATTCTCATCCTGCAAAATTCACCTTTATAATGTGCATGATTCAGTATTTTTATGTATTTACCAATTTGTGCTTTGATCATCCTATATAATAGCAGAATATTTTCATCACCCTCAAAAGAAACCTGGGAGATGTTAATAGGCATGATGCCTTCCCCTGAGTTCCAGGCACCACTAACCTACTTTATCACTGAGTTGGCCTATTCTGAACATGTCATATAAATGGGAATAGACAGTATATGGCAATTTTTTTGTCTGGCATCTCTCACTTACATAATGTTTTTAAAGTTAAAAGAAGACTATATTTAAAAGCATAACATTAGCAATTTAGTTTTTCCCTGTTGATCTCATGCTGCTCTTAAATAGTAGTAAGTTCATTTTGATTTTCTTCTTGGTTTGATTTTTTTTTAATTGTCTTTATGATGTCTCCTTTAATTGCTAAGCAGGACTGCCACCTAGCTTCAGTTGTCTAAGCTTTCAGAATGTCAGAGCATCCATCAGATAATGAGCAGCCAAGTTGAAGGTCTCTTCAAATGCCTCTATCATGTATCAATTCAAGTGCCTTTATTCCACAGCAAAAGAACTCTTCATTTGGCTCATTATTGTAGAAGCTTTGTTACATTACCATTGCATACAATGGACATTTCAGAGAAAAAAAATTGAATGATTTCTTTTTGTGCAAACTAAAGAACAAAAATTAGCCGATGCTCTGGACACCCAGAGAATGAGGCAAAGGGAAATATGTGTGGTCTTTTGTCAAGGGTGAACGGCAGAGACATCATTTTTCCCCATGAAGATATCAAGTTTCACAAGTTACTCACAATACGAGTTGTCTTGCAATAGAAATAATTACTTGACGGCTGTCGGAATCAATAGCTCTCAGCCTGAGTTGCACATTGGAATTTTCTGGGAAGCTTTTAAACAGTATCAATGAGTAGGCCCTATCTCCAGAGACACTGATTTGATTGTTCCAAGATGCTTCACAGCATTGGAATTTCTGTTTCTCAGTGTTTCTAAAGAACACCCACAGTTTCAAATCACTGATTGAAATGAATAGAATGGAGAGGAAGCCTCATTACACCCACAATTTAGAACATGAAAGATGTCAGTTTGACCAGATGCTCAAACTTTGAGGAAGGAGACATGAGGAAAATAGGAGAATTTCCCATTTTATTCTTTTGGCTTTAGTGCAGTTTTCCATATAGCTAAGATCACCATGTAATTTATCGTCCAAATCAGGACACCTTTGAGAATCAAAGAGAGAGCTAGTAGCAATTATGTCAGGACAACCGTTGCTAACTATATCAATCTAGCCAACCAGGAACCCATCCTCACTGTGTTTAGAGCTATGGTTTGTCGCTCTTCTTGGTCTCAGTAACCTCTCAAAGCTCATCTATGTTGCTATGTTTCAATTTTTACCTGTTGGAATTTTTTAAAAGCACATGTCTTCATCATATGGAATTGTGGCAATCATTTTAGAAAGCTATTTTTTGAGAGTTTAAAAATACATTTCTACAGCATTCTTATTTCACTTCTCCACCATTACTCTCCTGCAAGAAAGAAAGTGGAACTGATATATTATTACCTTTAAAAACAGTTTTTAAATCACTATTGGGTATTTTCTAGGATCTTCAGCCAAAGTTTAATGAAAGAGAAGTTAGAAACTATTTGCTCTAATTAAGGCTTCAGTTTTTGTGTAGGTCCTACACACAAACTGGGTCCATTTCCCATTAACAAGGATAATTAAATGTTAACTGGATTTAAGACATTTATGAATGCACAATCTTAATTATCTTTACTGATTAGCTTTGTTCTTCAGGCTAAATGAAATGTCCATGAAAACTCCTTATAGACTGTGTCCTATATATGGAAGGCATCATTGCATCACTAAAGTTTGTGTTTTAGAACAGAGAATCCTCATTTCCTGAGATGATTTGACTTTCAATATTTTTGGCAAATGAAATTTTACATAGAAATTAAACAAATAAAGCAGGATAATGACCAGCTGCTTTTGTTAAAGTAGGATGAAACCATTGAGATGGGGATAAGTTTTCTTGCCGGTACATTCCATCCCACCCCGCACTCTCATCCCTTTCAAAATAAAGGCATAGGAAGAGAATAAGAGAGGAATTTTGGTTTTCAGAAATCTATACTGTTCCTAGTTTCAGTCCTAGCTTTCTGCTAAAATATAAAATACCGCTGTACTTCTACAAGATGATAATTATATATGCCTTGAATTCTTCTTATGAAAATTTACATAAATTTCAAGTATTTCTGATTTATATAATAAAATTATTACTAACTCAAAAAAGCATGTCCAGAGGGAAAAAAAGAGACAGAAGTTTAGTTGTTGATTTAAAGAATACAGTGTTTTAGCAAGAATCTCATTCTTTGCATTTTCAGTTACTTATAAATCCAAGGTGATAGGTCTGCAGGGTTTTCCCCCCAAATTTTCTTCACTTATAACTACATGCCCATCAATTAGTCATTGGATAAGTTTTCTCAAGATGTAACTTAACTGTATCTCAAAAACAGTACAGTGAACAACCCAAATGCCCATCAACTGAGGAATAAATAAAAAAGATGTGATCTTTTTATGTAATGTTATGTTACTCAGCCGTAAAGGATAAACTGGAGACTTTTATAGGTAAATGGATGCAACTTGAGACCATACTCATAAGTGAAGTTTATCATGTTGATGATAGCAATGAGGATTGATAGTAATAAGCCTTACTCTGGTATTTAAGAATACAGTAAAATCTTGGATTGCAAGTAACTTGCACTGTGAGTGTTCCACAAGATGAGTGACATTTGTAATTAATTTTAACTTGACAAATGAGCAACATTTGCAATACAAGCAATGTGTAATGCCGAAGATCACATGATCACAACTAAGCCAATGGTTCTCTCTTGTGCTGTGGCATTGAGAGTGACTGTTTCCCAACAGCAAGAGGTTTATGGAGGATATCTTGTTTGCAGAGAGAGGAGAAAAAGATACAGGAAACTTTCACTTCAAATGAGATTAGGGAAATGTGTAAAATGTGAAAAACAGTACAAAATTTTGTAGGAAAGCACCACCTGAATAAGGCTGTAGTAGTGCAAGTGAAAAATCTGTCAAAATTGCATTGTTACAGTTCTGTGAAATCCTCAAAAGGAGGCAAATACAAGTGTCATTGGATAAGTTCCTTTTTAAAATTGCATAAAAAGAAAAAGATTCCACTGAGCCAATAGACAGTAGTGATTCTGTTAGTGACAGTGAAAATAAACGTACACAGTAACTGTCCTCTCTCTTATGTCCCTCACTCCAGTCACCAAGATTTTCAAGATAAGTATAGGTTAATTTGTTTATTCTTCTCTATATTTATTTTGTATTGTATTACAGTATTGTAATCACATTTACATGAATATTTTTGGGTTGTGGAATGAATCATCTGAGTTTCCATTATTACTTATGGGGAAATTCACTTTGACATACAAATGCTTTGGATTTCGAATGTGTTTCTGGAATGAATTATGCTCACAAACTAAAGTTTTACTGTACTTGAAACCAACTTTTCTTGCTTAGACTCAAAGATGTCTCATAACATTGATGAAATGTGTTGTCCAAAGGAGATTTGCAACTGGGGAATGTACCCAAAGAAATAAGTAAATAAAGTTTTAGATACAGAATCAGTGAAATAAATCTAGAAGAACACCTATTTAAGCATTTTCAGATCCCACTTATGTAGTATTAAGAAATATTTAGAAATAAACCCTATAAAGTGAAAATAAAGATGATGAAAACCTCCAGTTGAACATATATGTGGGGACCATATGTGACCGTGATAGGAATGAGTAAACCAAACATGCTAAAGAAAGTAAAATTATCTAAGAAAATATCAAGTTCCAAAGATATCTAAAACAAAAAAACTAAGATATATACAATATAAAAACTAGATTGACAACCATAATTTATAGTTTTTTGTAATTAAAATGTTCTTAATCATAAGTTGAATATCCTTTGTTTAAACTATTTTTTATTAACATACATGCAAGTAAATTAGTTTTTCTTTCCTTCAACATGAATGTTCACAAAAATAACATTATTCCCTAAACATATTTCTTTCCTCAAGTTAATATTAGAAATAAACTAATATTAAATTTGAAATTTTGGAGATTTTCAGCAAACTTTGGCATTGATGTTATCCCTGACCTTGACCCTTACTACTTCAAGTGTGGGCCCATATGTGGACCAGAAGCATCAATATCACCTAGACACCATAATGCAGACTCTCAGACATCATTCCAGGCTTTGTGAATTAGAATCTGCATGCTGATAATAAACCCAAGGAATCTAGGTGCACTTCCGTTATAGAAGCCCTTTCCTAATTCATGAACTTAACCAAAATTATTCAAGAAATTACTAGTGTGGGCAGCCTTTCTTCCCTATTTGCCCTGAACTTAAAGATAACCTGGGACTTGAGAATTTCAGTGCCAAACTAGGAAAATTATAGGCCATTTGAGACAAGATGGTCATTCTAAAATTGACGGAAGTTCAACTTTGAAATTGAAGGGAAGAAAAACATCTAGATGTGAGGAAATCATACTCTGGGTCACTTTCCATTCATGTTAACTATTCTTTCATAGTCTACATTGTTGCTTGCTGATTTTATACGTTAAGAAAATAAATGAAATAAGGAAAATCTCTCTGCTCTTACAGGTCATTATGTTATAGGTAGTCAAGTTAGATAGAAATTAATATGCAGTCAGAGAAGGATTGGGCCCTCAAAGAGGTCAGCATGGAAGATGAGGCACACAAAGGTTGTGACTGGAGGTGTATCTGAAGAGAGCCATGCCTCAAGACAGAAACAAAATAGCCAGACCTGTGTGCCTCCCTAGAGATAAACAGCACCTTGAGATTATACTGCAATTATCATCACTTTGTCCAGTGGGTCCAGCTAGACATCAGATACGTAAGTGAACGACCAGAACATCTGGACCCATCCCTTCATAAGAATGCCTTTGTTCTCTTCACATTCCCTTGCTACGTGACTTATTTCCCTATTGGATCAATATTAGCTAAGCGACTGTGTTTGTAATCTTACAGGTTGATTGTAGTTTGACCCACATTGTGATTTTGGTAGATAAAATACCACTTACAAAGAGCCAAGCTGCTTACCTACTCAGGACTCATCCTGGAAATCCAGTAGCTATTCTTCTACTTACTAGCAGCAAAATTGCCTATTTTCCTTGGTTCTTGATTTTATTCCTTATGTTGTGAGATCGTGAACTCAGCACATCTCACATCTACCGGGTTGGAGTCATTTCTCCTGTAACACCAAGGCCCTCCTACGAATCAAAACGTAGAAACTAGGGGCAAAGACTCACGAGGTAAAATCTCCTATGGTGGAAAACTTCTTGCCACAGGATTAAAATACTTGGTAGTCTTTTAAAGAAAGTCATTTTGTTCTATTCCTTTCCTGGTTTCTCATTTAGGATTATTTAGCTATGCCTCTGGCCTCCATATGATTATCTTATAGTTGTAAAACCTCTAAGGAAAGCCACCTGGGATAGAATTGTTTGTTCTCATTAGCTGAAGAACAAAACTCTGTTTGTTCCTCTTGCTAGTGTCAGGGGAACCTTGGTTTAATTCCAACACAGGTCCGGGTGTTGGTTTCCCACAAAGGGATTACCTTGGGCATCTGTGAAGTTTCAAAGGCAGCCTTGATACTGAGCCATCTGGCTCAATATTGTGTGACTAGGGAAAACTAGGTATACACAGTACACTATAATTTTCTTTTAATACATGATTAGCAAATCGTTGTGAAGTCAAATCAAGTAAATAAAATACCATGATTTTTCATTTTTTGAAATTATCTCTGATGATGTCTCCTCTCATCAGTGTGGAACAGGTAGTTTCTCAGCCAAGTAGATGCTGTCAGTGTTACTGCTCATAACACCTTCAAATCCTTTACCAGCTTTAGGTTTCTAGATCCCTGTAGGCTTGTTTTACCTACAGCCAATATATATATCTCTTAGTTGGAAAACTACCTTCAGGCAGCTATAGCTTGATTTTCCTTCAGATGGAAAAGCTAAGAAGTGCCTGGCAATCTCTGTCCCCTGGGAGCAACCCTTAACCAATGAGTGTCTGACAGTAAAGACAATAAACATTTCAGTTCCCTTTCACCAGCTGGAGATAATAATTCTGAAGTGCATTTCATAGTCTGCTTAATTCTCTTATGAATTCACCCTGAGCAACATTCCTTGAGACTTTGTTTCCCTTACTTGTTCCATTCTGCATAATCATACTGCTTTACTGTGGAAACAAGTGTTCATTTTCACGTGAATCCTTGTCTGTCTCTTGGGAACTTAACCTAAAGCACTTATATTGCATAATGTGCAGAGCATTTCAGTCTCTCCTCCTTCAAGGAGACAGACTGTTTATACAAACAGACATGCAAATGACCCTCAGGCATATGCAAAGATGTTCTACAATAATCATGACATGAGAACTGTAAATTAAAGTTACACTGAGATGACATTCAGGAGCAAGAATTTTCGAAGTTTGACAGTGTGGTTCATTAGTGAGGCTGAGGGGACAACCATTCTGATACAGAGCTCTTGGTAGTGCAATTACTTTGAAGAAGAATTTGTAACATCTTTTAAAAATTTCATATGCTTTTAAATCTTGATCAAGTAATCTCATTTCTAGACATATAGAAAAAAAACTACAAGATGGCATTTACCATGTAATTAATTTCACCATTTGTAATAGCAAATGACCAATAGGAAATTTCTTGAATAAACTGTGGTACATCTAAACAATGAAGAACTAGCTTGTGTTAAAAAGAAGGAAGATCTCTAAATGCTGCTATAGAGGATTATCCAGGATGTATTGTGAAAAGCAAACGAAAAAAATCAAGGTGAAAATATGTATATAGTTTGCCACTTTTGCTATAAGAAATATTGGGAGGCATACACACATTTCTTTTTCTCTTCAATAAGAAAAAAATAGAAGAAAAAAAAATTAATGAAGATTATCACTAGAGGAAGAGAGAAGAAATATGAGGAAGAGACAGTGATATAAGCTAGAACTCTCAGAATGCAATTTATTCTATAATTTTGACTTTGGAATTATAGAAAATTTTTATGCAAAAATCAAAGTTACATTAGAATACTGCATGATGACCTATAAAAGGTATAGTGAAAGAAAACATTTCATGTTACATTAAAATCCATCCTTTCTACACACTTTTACATTCTCAAGACCAAATAATCTTAAATAAATTTTACATTGTACCCGATAGTCTTATTTTTTAAAATTTTATTTAAAAAGAAAAGAAAACAAAACAAACAAAATAGAAAAAGGGTAGCAACAATACAAAACTCAAAGGGGAAAAGAAGAAAATAACAAAAGAGAATCAACAACTGGGATCTCATATTATTGAAAAGTTTCTGTACTTCAAAAGAAATTACCATCAGAGTGAAAAGAAAACAAACAGAATGGGAAAGAATTTTAGACAGCAACCCCTCAGACAAAGGACTTATATCAAGAACATATAAAGAATTGAAAAACATCAAGCTGCCCAAATTCAAAGACCCTCTCCAAAAATGGGCATCTGAGATGAACACTCAGTTCTTAGATAAAGAGATATAAATGGCAAATAAATACATGAAGAAATGTTCACCATCAATAGTCATTCATGATAGTCTTATTTTTAATAGTGAAGCAGGAAGACAGGTTGTGGCTAAAACTCTCTGAGGAAGGAGGTATGTGGAAATCCCCAGGCATATGTGCAGAATTGTTCTCAATGCCCTGCACTGGACTTCTCTGAGAACTTGAGCAAGTTTTTGATGGGATGACCTGGGCATGAGGTCAGTGTGGGAAATATGAAAAAGGGAGAGTCACAATCAAGTGCTCACTGTTGTGTCTCTTCAGGGTAGTCCACCCTACTTGGTAGGATGCTTTTTTTCTCTCCTTATTTCCTACTTTTATTTGACCAAAACTCACTCTGCAGAGCCTGTTTATGCTTGTTTTTTTCCGTTCTTTAATTAGAACAGAAAGAACCTGGAAATCACCTCTACAAGGAGACTCCAGCACCCCAAATCCTGGGAACAATAGCAATATTGTTATTTCTGTGGCTATGATATGTTGAATAGGATAAATCTAATGATATGTTAATGTCTCTAGTAATAAATGTTTTCCATATAAGAGAACAGATATATATATATATATATATATATATATATATATATATATATATATTCAAATAAATTAAAAAACGCTAATCTTAAATTTGCTTTGGAACTACCAGTATAAATGGATGACTTTTTTTGATGACTTGTTTTTAACTTTCTAAAAATATACATATTTCCTAATTCTTTTTACCGAAATCTAATAACGAAAACCCAGTAGGAATGAGAGTCCCTAATGCCCAAATATGGCCTGTAAATAATATGTATCACAAAAAGGAATCAGGATTGCTGGTTGGTAATGGTTGGCTCCATGTCTGGTGCAAGATGTGTATGACAATCTTAGACATCACTGTTTCATAAGTAAGGAAGCTATCAAAGCCTGTAGGAGTCATAACTAAATGTGATCATGTGAAGAGGATACTGTAGAAGATATGTTAGTTAGCTTGTGAGTCAAGCACCTAGCTAGGGAAGAGCCTGAGATACAATTGGATAACCTGCCATACTAATGGAAATTTAAATAAAAATGATGAGTTAGGACCTTGGGCCAAGAATGAACTTCCTCTGGGAACATGGAATGAAGTCTCTTTCTCCCTAAATGGAGGTACAACTACCCTGACTAAACTTCTGAATTTTGAAGAATTTAAAATACAATGAACTTCCTCAGGTAATATGTAATGAAGTCCACTGAGTTCTGAGGAAATTATAATGCAAAATATCCAGTTTATTTGAAAGAGCTCAGTATGCTGTAAACATTATGTGAAATAACTGGGTTAGAGAGCCTGAGTTTCAACTGATCATTTTTTTAACTTCAGAGGCCACTTGTGACGGGTGACCCCTAAATGATTGAGAAATTCTTGCACTCTGCTTACCTGTAAATGACTCTAGACTAAGGGACCACTAAACAACCCACTTGGGACTCCTTCCAGAAATCCAGAACTGTTCTTCTTTTCCTCATTCCAACAAAAACTCACCTAACCTCCTTTGGTTCTCAGTATCATTCTTCAATATTTGTTGAATCACAAGCCCAGTACACATGGAAACAATACTGTTGGTGAAAGATGGTGGCATGGTTTATGTCAGTGGCCCCCAGGCCTCATGTATTTGCATTGTACATTTGTGATTGGTTCATTGTCTAGTGCTTGGATTGATGGTGTCAGTGCTACAGCCGCCTAGGGGGTGGAGCCAGGATGTGATGTAATGACAGGAAGAAGGTGTGTCTCACTCTTTTGCCGGTTCCTGCCTTGCTGTTTGCAGCCTCCATGAACTGCAGCCCCATCATGCTACCCTGCCTTGGAGCCAACTGAGTATGGACTGAAACCTCCAAAAGCTGTAAGAAATAAACCTTTCCTTTCCCAACTTTGGGCATCAGGTATTTTGTCTCAGCGATGAGTAAAAAGTAACTAAGACAGATGGTAAGGAAAATAGGGTGAATAAGGCCTGATCTATTAATTTAAAAAACCCATGAGCAGTTACCAAAGCCCTGCAAATGGACTTTTTGGGAGAAATCTAGCAGTTATTGATAGAACAGCCTAGACCTGACATCACACTGAGGAGTGATACAAAAAGGACATTTGTGCTTGCTGTGACCAATTCTTTGTTCAGGATAGAAGAACTTAGACATTACTTCTAGAAGGAAACTTCAACATCCTCAAACCCAATAACAACGGGACAATTTGAGCATCAAAAAAATAATAAAGCACACCAAATATATAAATGTGTGTTTACAATATTATTTAAAAGGGGAAGAGCTTCTTTGGAAATTACTAGAATATCAATTGTATCATATACTTTTCCTATTTCTTACACAAGCTCTATTTTTAGGATATGCACAGGATTGATGTATAGCATTTATAGCAGCAATCATCATAACTTATTAGGATCATTAAATGAATGTCAATGGGGATTTTTGTATTTGGAATGGGGATCAGACAACACCTGAACGCAATATCATCAGTCAAGTCAGAGAGGGAAACAATATGTCACAACAAAATAAGATAGTCAAGGATAGTTTAACAAAAGGACTGCTTACTGAGGTATAGGCATGGCTAAGAAAAACAAATAATGAACTATCTTAATATTCTTAAAAGCCAGATGCCCTTAACTCTGGTCCTAAAAAGGGTAAGGAAAGAGAAAAGTTACTGTAAACTAGAAAGCAAACTGTAGCTGTAAGAGAAGGCCTCCCAATGGGAGCTGTGGCCTTGTGTAGAGAAACGCTAACTACTGTCATCTAGAGTAGATGAAACCAGGGGATTAAATGTTTGAACTTTACTCACTTACTATTTGATGATTCATTGGTTTCTACTATTGGATAAATACAGGTCAGGGGACAAAGAAGTCTGTTTATGTAATCTGTAAATGTTAAGTTTCTGGGACAGTGTTGGGAGCCACTGAGCTAGTAATAGTTCACATGTGTGGAGCCAAAATCACAAGTGCCTCAACAGTAGTACCCCGAGGGCATGGAGGGCTTGAGAAATACCTCAAGGGCATAGAGTGCTGGAGGTGAACAGATGTTCCAGGCTTGAGAACACGGGACAAGGGGCATGGTATGACACGTGTATAAATAGACACATTGCAGTAGGTGAGCGGTCTCTTCCTCCCATTTGGAGAAGGGTACCATCTGACCCCAGGTTTCTGTCTCTATATTTTATTTTCTTCATTAACTGCTTGTTCTTCCCCCTGGAAACTAAGGGGGCTCTCAATGCCACCAAAAGTACAGAGAGCAGGGAGGAGAGTAAAGAGTAGAAACAGAGAAACATATCTACCATGCAAATAATTTTAGCATCAGTCTTTCTATTTAATAGTCCTAAACAAAATATCAAACTTTGTAAGTGCATTTCCCAGTGCTCAGATTGTCTCAAATCTTCCCTTGTACTGAAAAGCAATATGAAGGTCTGGGGAGAAGTTGCTCGGTGGCAGACAGTGTGATTTTCATGTATGAGATACTGGGTTCAATTGCAGGAAAGAAAGAAGAGAGTGGAGAGGGAAGAGGAAAGGAGGAACAGAGAGAGAGAGAGAGAGAGAGAGAGAGAGAGAGAGAGAGAGAGAGAGAGAGAGAGAGAATAAATCAATATAAAGTAGATTTATGTTATAATCAATTCCAGGATAAAGGTTGCAGTGACCCTGTTTGTTCATGCATTCACCAGATAGCAAACTAAAATACCTATGATGAGATTAAGAATTTGGTTAAAATTCTGAGCTCTTGGGACTTTAAAGGAAGATAAAACTGGTGACAAATCCAATCTGTTAGCTCCTTTGCAATTCCTTTAAGTGGACTAATCCTCTTCAACAAAATGTTGCCCAAACTCCTAATGTTCTTTCTTGATTAATGATGTCAAAATTTCTGTACTTCGCAGCCATGGAAAGATCAAATGATTTTTGTCACCCAATAGCTACAATGATCATAATATACAATCAATCCTCATGAGTCACAAACACTGTATTTGTAAATTTGCTTACTCCTTAAATGTACTTGTAACAATAAAATCAATACTTATGTTGCTTCTACTGTCTCACATGTATGTGCAGAGTGGCAAAAGATTTGAGTCACACAACATGTATGTTCGTAGCTGAAGTTGAACATAGTGAAAGTGACACTCTCCCTTTTTCTTTGAGCTCTAAATGTGGTGCGGAAGTGTATTTTTAATCTTAATTGCCATATTTCCCAATAATTGTGCTTTTAATAGTTAATTTTGCTGTTTGAAATGGCCCTGAGCACTGTTTAGTGTTCCTAAGTGTAAAATGTTGTGATGTGTATTACAGAGAAAATGAATGTGTAAATAAATTTCATTTTTAGGCAGGAGTGATAGTGCTATAGGTCATGTTAATCAGCCAACAATACATATTAAATAAGGTACTTTTAAATCAAAATGCATAAAAAAATTCCTTGACTGGTTGATGAAGACTGGTTGGTGATTAGAGGCTTTCAAGATCCTAATTTTTATTTCCCCTGGGACCAATGGTTCATAATTCATTAATATAGTTTGCAGTAACTTTATGGAACACAGGCATAACAAGAATAGATTGCATTATATAAAATAAAATATTTTGGGAAGTGAAAGATGTAATATCTAGACAAAAGTAGTAAATCAAAAGTACAGTAGACATAGGGCGTTTCAGGTCTTACTGGTTTGCAGAACTGACTGTGTACCTCTCTGAGCTCTACATTAATTATGCCACCTTAGTAGCTTTAAATTGGTCATTGTGGAAGTTTCTTCCATAGAAATTGGCAAATCTTGAAAATAAGATCATTTCTCTCCCTGCAGAGCCAATTGTAAAACATTTACCATCACACCAATGACTATAATTCTTCCTTTCGTTAAATTTTGCCTCAAAATATTTCACCAATTGAGGACTCTTTCCACAAACCATTTATTTATCTTGTATATTCTTCTAAATGGTAATTAATTTCTGCCTCTAGTTAATTTCTTTTCTGGTCACTTCAGTGGAATGGATTGGAACACTTCAAATATACCAAAATTAACATTGACAAATTTGAATGATCTAAATCTCACCAAATAAAGTACAGTGTATCTGTCAGCTTTTTGTTGCTAGAACAAAATGCCTGACTTACACAATTTAAAGGAGGAAATAATGTATTTGGCTCATGGTTTCAGAAGTTTCAGTCCATGGTTGGCTGGTTCCAAGGTAAAAGCATCATGGCAGAGGGAAATGGCTTAAGAAAGTTATTCACCTCATGGTGACCAAAAGCAGAAAACAGGAAAGAGCCCGAGAGGAATAAGCCAAGGACCAGAAAGAGTGTTAAAATCACACACTTCTAATCCACACAGACACACTCATAATTATGCTTTATTAATCTCCTATTTATCTCTCAAGCCAATCAAGTTTGCAAACAAGAATTACCATCACAAACATGAATCACAAGGAAGCCACCCTTAATCCTTTCAGTGGCCTATAGCACTGGAGGAAAATGAAAAAAAAAAGTATGTGGCAATCCCCAGGCCTGCTTTGTTTGCCTGATGATTCCCATGTGCCTGCCACCAGAGCGTAAGAACTCTTCATCCCATCTTCAATTTCTCACACAGCTAAATCTAAGTGGAATTCTGATGACAAAGGAATCTGAGAAAAACGTTTTCCAGGCATTCAATCCTTATGGTGTCAAGGAGAATTTAGAAGGTAGGGAAGATACCGAATAGCTGTAAATGTTATGTGACTTGGAGGATGAATAATTTTGATATTAGTATATATCAGTATAAAATTCAATTAAATGTTTCCTAAGTGCCAGGCACTTGTTAGAGAAGTAATTTTCAAATTTTGGGTGAAAATCTAAAATTGGTTGTTATATAAATTTAATAGATATACCCTATATGGGAGGGAGTATGCTGGGGATTGAATCCAAGGACATTGCACTAAGCTATAACGCAGCCCTTTTTATTTTTATTTTTTTAATCTTGAGACAGAGTCTTGCTAAGTAGCTAAATTGCCCAAGCTGATCTCAAATTTGCAGTCCTCCTGCCTCAGCCTCCCTCAAGTGCTGGGATTATAGGCATGTGCCACTACTCCTGTTCTAATATTGTTTTATATATAAAATGGAACAAAGCAGAAAGGAATAGAAATATCAATATGAGTAACCTCTATATATATTTTTTCTTTCACACCTATGTCTACTTATTTGAAAACAAAATCCATTACTTACTGTTGATTACAGTCAAAGTTCAAAAACATATTGATTTAGTGTAGGGATTAGTAAAGCTTTTCTGTAAATGACCAGATAGTCAATATGTTGGTCTGTAAAAGCTATAGGATCTTTGTCACAACTACTGACCTCTGCTTGTAGGGTGAAAGCTGCATAGATAATAAATGATTGAGCATGACTGTATTCCAATAAAAGTCTCTAAATAATAGGTAAATGACAAGCAGGATATGATTCACAAATCATAGTTTACCAAATCCTAATTTAGTATAGTGCTTCTCAAACTGTCTGTGGTAAAACACTGGTTTTTTGTTTTTGTTTCTTCTTAATTAATTGCAAGTCAGACAAATACATAGTCTTACCCAGGACATGTATATAGTTAGCACAGCATGCAATTCATCTAAGCAAGTTCACCAACACTGAATCTAACCTATGATTCGCTCAAGAAGATGAATACAATCACCATAGATTTAGACAGCATGCTAATGTCAAATTTGTACAAAACATTTAATTATATATTCACAGTTTGTATAGTTAACTTAGTGAATACTGGTAACAAAGAATTCAAGGACTGGGTCCAATCCACAAACTGTATTTTAAGAGGCATATTTTAAGAATTCAAAGAAATAGAAGATGCTGCCATTTTGTTCAAGAGGTTTATGAGCTAATGGAGATGAACCTCTTAATGAATAATAATGATAAAAAGTACAGCGCAATATACTCTAATACAAATAAAGGAACTCATAGCAAATCAATATATTTTCTGCAAACTTCAAATAGCTGTCTGAAATGGCATATGACATTTTTAAATACCAAAGAAAAATTTTAATGCATACCAACCATTTCCATGATAATAAAATAAATACATATTTTTATCAGGGTTTTTCTACTATCCTTTTTTGTTTTCAAAGATGCTGTGTGAAATTTAAAAAGCAAAACCCTCTCATAGACCTTATTATGAACAATTTGTGGTGAATGAAGACTTGGAAAACATCCAACTCAATTACTGCCAGAGTTGTGGTTGACCAAGTAGGGTCAGAAGCAATTGTTATTTCCATGTCAAATCACTTTCTTCTCTCTCCAGTGAGAACCATTATTCTTCACATGATAGTAGCAAAAGCCATTTAGGAAATATTTTTAGATTTATAAGTATGTAAATATGGTAGATAAGAACCAGATCTTACTGTGTGGGAGCAAATTTCTTGACACGGGAGAATTTCTGCCTATTCCCTTCCATATTGTCTCTAAAATGTACTATTTTCATGCTTTTCTTTTTTTTGCCCTCAAAGACAAACTTATGATGACAAAGTGCTGGAGAATCAGAAGAAAATGATGATAGAATGTGTGGACAAGAATTTCACAGAAGCATGAGCTGCAAGATGTGAACAAGAGCTCTTTGTAAGCAGATTGTCAATGCCAAGGTATTGGTTAAAATGAATAATTGTAGGGACTCATCTGTTGTATTAGATATGGGTATTTTGGAAGAGAAATAAAAAAGGAAATTTAAGGATGATTGTTGTGGACTATGCATTTCCCTTCATGGACTCACTGAAATAAAAGTTAAAAATCAACCTATTTAAACTGTACTTTTAGTTTTACTAAATGCGTTCTTTTGCATCATGTGAATATATGGTTTTATAAATACAATATTATTGTCTTCTTTAAACTAGTAATGTAAACTTCTGACGTCATCCTTTTCCTCTTCAAAGTACATTTTTTATTTTAAAGAGAATAAAACCAAACAAAATAAAAGAGAATAAATCCAATGAAAATTAAAGCATGAAAGTGATACAAGACTTCAAAATAGGAAATCAACTAGGAAATCAACAGTTGCTACCATAATGTTTCTTGTTATCTTCAAAATTGCTACCCATACTATCAGACATAATAAGTCAAATAAAACAGAACAGACTAAACCAATCAAAACAAAACATTGAATAAAACATAACAATAAGACAGAGCAAAACAAAACAGTGAGAACAATATTGGATTACAAACACAAGATGGACAAAAATATCCCATTGTTGTTATATTGCATGTTGTCATCCTCTAAATAGATGCTCAGACTTCCTATCAGTTTTAGTCATGCAAAGTCAATCAAACAATACAAGAATTATGCTGTTTTTGTATCTCAGTTGCTATCATCTCAATCTATGTTTCTCTGAATCAACTGGCTGCTTATGGGGAGTAAAATGGGGTGGGGACCTGGCTCTTCTTGTCTCCCCTTCATGTCAGCTGGCTCACAGGAAGGGTAGATTGGTTGCTTGTTTTTCCTCCTGGCCCATGGTTGCTGCTGGCTCATAGGAAGGGTGCTTCTTGTTTCTCCTCCTGGTCCACATTATTTTTGAAGCTAGATCTCTGGAATCTGTCAGAGCTAAGTTTTCTTTTGGTGAATGCAAAAGCAGCATGAATAATGTTGAAAGATACATATGAATCTAGATCTGCCTCAGCTGCCACCAGAAGGTTCCTCCCTGCAGGCAGCAAGCATAGGCAGAGAGAGCCACCAGACCAGCCTCTGCCTGCCAACCATTGCCACCAGAAGGCTTCTTCCTGCAGGCAGCCAGCAGGATCAGGGACATGCATCCAGGTAAACCCTGTGCACCTGTAGGCCACCATTGGAGGCCCTTGCTTCCTTCATGCAGCCATCACTCAACACCAGAATCAGAAAATACACTCCTGTGTGCCTGCCACCATAGCAGGATTCACAGTGTAGACACACAGGCTGAGAGAAGCAGCCCTAGTATCACGCAACCCTGGACATTGGGGAAGCCCCAGTGTAGTTGCATGGGTCTGGAGAAGCCTGCCCCATGCCCTAATACATCCCTGTAAAACTGGGGTCAGAGGAACCCACGTGCCTATCACATTTCCCTACAAAGTGCTGGGGCTACCCAAGTGGGAAATGCCTAGGGCCCCACAACTAGCTTTTTGGGAGGAACCCACGAGAATGTCAAGAATAAGGAGCCAAAGGCAATTTCAGACCTCCAGCCCACACAGAACAAGTCTGGGAGATACAGTCATGGAAGAAAATGGAAGTCATACACCTGAAATCTCTGAGAGGATAGCAAATGAAGTAAAGAAACTAAATGAGACTAAAAGTAATCAGATCAGAAATAAAGTCTCCAGAAAAATCACAAACATAATGAAAGAATTGCTCAGAATATCTAAAGAAGATATAGATAAAAAAGAGGAGGATAGGAAAGTGATGTCAACCTTGAATCAACAATATAGAGAGGAATTACAATGCATGAAACAAATTCCAATAGATATCCAAAAAATTGAAAAGCCAATCAAAAGTTGCCAAAACCACTTGAAAGAGACTGAAGATTGTCTTTCAAGCCTAGAAGATAGGATTGCAGCTAGTGATTATGAAAGGAAAGATCTCTTAGAATAACAAAGAAGCAGGAAATAATTCAATGGTTGCAAGATGACACAAAGAAACATAATTTAAATGTGATAGGTATCAGTGAAGAAGTAGGGGACAACACAAACGAAATTAAAAGACCATTTACAGAAGTAATAGCAGAAATCTTCCCAAACTTAGGGAAAGGATCTGGCACACAGATAAGGGAGGTGTATAGAACTCCAACTGGCCATAACCCAAGTAAATCTACACCCAGACATATAATAATCAAGATCCCAGAAATTCAGTACAAGAACAGAATATTAAAAGCTATTAGAGAAAACAAACCTATAAAGGAAAACCAATCAGAATCACAGCAGACTTGCCAAACACAAACCATCAAGTCAAGAAGAGTTAGGAGTGAAGTGTTTCAAATTCTGAAAGAAAACAACTTCCAATCCAGATTGATGTACCCTGCAATGCTATCCTTCAAAACTGATGGAAATATAAGATACTTCCATGATAAAGAACAGCTGAAGGAATTCATGACCACCAAACAAACCCTACAGAAAGTGCTAAAGGATATTCTAGAGAGATAAAGCTGACCATGGTTCCAGGAACAGCAGCAGAAGAAGATAACCAAACAAGACAGGCAATTGAATGAAGGAGAAAAGTGGAAGACCAACAGGAGGAGGATACCATGGCAGAGGCAAATCAAACTGGTTGTAAGCATTAATGTAGATGGCCTCAATTCAGCAGTAAAAAGAAACAAAGGGAGAGTGTATCAAGAAACAAGACCCATCAACATACTGTATACAAGAAACACATTTAACTCGAAAGGAAATTAGTAGACTGGAAATCAAAGGAGAGAAAACAATTGTTCCATGTGACAGGAGACCAGAAAAAAGCAAGGGTAACTTGCCCATCAACCACAGAATGGATAAGAAAGTTACAGTATTTTCATACAATGGAAAGTTATCCAGCTATAAAGTAGAATAATCTCAAGTCTTTTATAGGTAAATGGATGTAACTGGAGATCATGTTCATGGGTTAAATAATTTGAACTCATATCAGTGAACCCTAACATAAAAAACAGAAGGAGTTAATGGGATTCAAAAAGCACAACAGATATTATAAAAGTGATAGGAGAGAAAACATCTGGAAGGGGAAGGTGGTAACTATTGTTTTCCTATTGTCTTGTCTTGAACTTTTTTTTTACTGTTTTCATAATTTTGTTAAGTTCGACTTTGTTCTGTCTTAAATTGTTAGATTTTACTGTGTCTGATGGTATGGGGAGCTATTTTGAACATAATGAGATGTATTATGATATTCATGGTTGGTTTCCTATTATCTTGTTTTGAAGTTCTATAATGCTCTCATTTGTTTGTTTAATTGGCTTTATTGTTTTGTTTGATTTTTTTTATGTGTGAGGGTATGAGCAACTATTTTGAAGAAAACGAGACATTATGGTAGTCATTGCTGATTTCCCATCATCTTGTTTTGCAGTCCTATAATGCTTTTATTCTTTTGTTTTGATTGGTTTTATTCTGTTGTGCTTTATTTGATTTAATTATGTGTGATGGTCTGGACCTCACTGATGAAAGCAAGACATTATAGTAACCATTGTTCACTTCCTGTTGTCTGGTTTTGAAGTCCTATAATACTTTAATTCTTTTGATTGGTTTTATACTATTTTTATGTTTGATATTGTTGTGTCTGAAGGTGTGGACAACTATTGCAAAGAAAACAAGAGACATTATGGTAGCTACTGTTGATGTACTGTTGTCTTGTTTTGAAGTCCTGTGTTGCTTGCATTGTTCTGTTCTGATTTGCTTTGTTCTGTACTGTTTTGTTTTGTTCTTTTTAAAATAAAAATTATATCTATGAATCACAGATTTGACACTTTATTTTTGGTCATTAGCATTGATTCACTTAAAACTGGGAAAACTTTCAACTTTATAAGAACCTATGAAATGGATAAATGATAAACAACATAATATTAGGTTTACAAATAGATAAATTTAGGTCTAAGAGATTAAATCCTTCATTTAGGGTCACTTGAGGAACTGGGTCTCCTGATTGCAGTACTGACATGAATTTCCAGTGATTTTTGCTCTAAATAGAAAGGTTAGATTATTTGGAAACTGGAATAGCTATGGACATGAGAAGGAGAAACTCCAATCAATCCACTGATGGTGCAGAAGCCTCTTCATCCTAACATCTTGCCATGAACACCAAGATGATATACATATTATTCTTGATGAAAGATCATTTAGGACTTCCTGTGCTTTGAAAAAGACTTCATTTCTGCTTATACCACAGCCCCAACTCCAGCCTCTTTTAAGCCCACACATGGCCTTGAAAAGTCACATTCTCTGCAACTTTAAGTTGGGCTGACAATTGGAGGGACTTGGGACCATGAAAAACTATACAATAAGATTTTTCATTTCATTGTTTTGAGGGGAAAAGGTCCACAAAGCATTACCAGTACAAGAATGGGACAGAAAAAAGACACTATAAATTTTGCTATTTATTTATTTTTTATTATCTTATAAAATAGAAACCTTGGGGTTAATTTTGATTACATATTCGTGACTAAATAGGTCAGGTAGGAGCATTCTGAATTATTCCTTTTGCTAATAAGCAAAAAGGGAGTTACCAGCCTCTGCAATACTCTCCCATGGGTAACAGATCTATCAGGTAGACATCATCCTCTTTGCAAGCAGAAATTTATGTCATGGAAAATGCTCAAGGTTAGTGAGGGAAAGCACATTTTATTAAAGAGAGAGAGAGACAGACAGAAAGACAGACAGAGACAGACACAGAGACAGACACAAAGAGACAGAGACAGAGAGACAGAGACAGAGACACACACACAGAGAAAGCCTGGCTAAAACCTGAAATGTATGTATTTAATTTTCTACCATAATGGTTGGCAATTTTCTTCCCTGTTGCTACATTTTTCAGGATGGAGAAAGCTCATGCATTTTTATTTGTGAGACATTTCAAATTCTTGGGGTGACTGACAGCACTGCAGTTTTGGATGATTCAGAAAGGAGTTTTAGTCTCTTTAATGCGTTATTTTAATAAGCAATTTTAGGGCAGACTATTTATCCAGCTTAATTGCTTTTTTTTGTGATGTTACACTGAGTCCTTGTAGTTTATATTATAAAGCTGACTTGGTTGGAAGGTTGGAACTGCATGGCCAGAGGGAAGAGAAATAACTTTTTTGTCTAAAATTACTCCTTGCATTGACTCATCTTCCCAGATGGTTTAACATAATCTTGTCTTTACCAGGGATATGGCATGAATGAAACTATTGACTTGAGTCAAGAACACTTTCATTTTCTATTTCTGGTTCTACAAACTCAGGGTATAGCAAATGGGTCATAATCTTTTTTAGTTTGCAAAATTTCTGAGTATTTAATGAAATATGTTTTGATCCAAGACATTTGAGATGGGATTAATTGTGCAAGAAATTTGTTGAGGAATTTGTCTAAGGGATAAAGGGTGCTGTTACTTGTAGGGGAAAGAGATCCATCAGATTGAGAAGTACATTGTGATCTCCTCTACAGGAGAGAGAGAAGGAAGAAAGTTTAAGATTGTCTTTAACATCTCTCTCGGTAATGGATTTCAGAATGCTGTGGCTAGCATGTGGGTCAGTCATATTCTGTATAATCACAAATCCAACAGAAGCATTCTTAGGACTGCCAGACTACTCCTTGTACTATCCAGACCTATTTATCTATACAAGTTCAGGGAGTAGGTCCTTGATGGTTCCCATGGGCCTCTCTTTGTGAAGGAACACTCAGGGAAGGTAAGTGGGACAAATTACAAAATAAGTTACAGAACGTGGATTTGGGGCTGCAGTTTTTACTCATCTTCTCCTCCATCTACTAGCCATTCTTTCCTCACGCCCAGTGGCCACTTGTGTGGGTCTTACTGTCTTAACCTAGTGCCATGATCCAATGATCCAAACATTTATTCTGTAGAGGTCTGAGACATGGAAAATTATGCCCTTCTGAGGTTGGGATCATCATGTTACCATATTTGCCAATCCATAGTCATAATTGGATAAGAGCATCAAAAGTAACCTAAGTGCATCAACTGGGTAACACATGTGCCAGAAGAACTAAATACCAGTATGCAAGAACTAGTTCCAAGGTGCCATGAGTCTGAAGAAAGGTAGACAGACCCAGGATTGCACAGAGGAAAATTTAGAAATATGGTCTGGTAGCAAGACTTATGGATCCCCACAGTTTGGGCCAGAGGAAGAAAGCTCATAGCCAAAATGTACCTGGTTTATCTCAAGCTAACTAACATTCACCATAGCAGGCATTTTCCTGGGGCTAAGGGCAGCAAGGTCTAGTATAAAACTCCACATATTTCTCTAATGGTGTTGTTTATCTATAGTATGCTGGGAAACCATGTGAGGAAAATAGACCAAATTACTCAGAGTTACTTGAATTACAACTCAAGAATACTGGAGTCAGGTCTAGCTGGATGACTATGCCACCATTCCTCCTTTCTTCCATTGTATAAAAGCAGCTTTAGTTCCTTTGATCATCAGCATCAATTACTCTTGCCATGTAATTACTCTTCTTTCCTGCTAGTTCTAGGGCATAAAAAGTCCAAAGTGTTCTGATGATAACCATATTCTGTAGTTCCAAGGAACTCTACATTCCATAGGACAAGAGCACCCTCCTTGAGGACCATGGCCACCGACCCTGAAAAACAGAGTTGTCGGAACTGGAAGCATAAAGTCCTCCAGTGTTAAGTGGGGCCACTGTTGCTTCTGTGCTTTGTTTCATGGATTCATGTATTTTTCCTACAGGGGACATAACACCAAGTAGAAGTCTGATTCAATATATAAATTATGCCCTGAAGGATATAATCTCCTTTGTTCAGAGTGTTGCCTTTACCCTGGCACTTCAGTTATCCCTTTCAAAGGCCATTCCAGTATTCTATGAGGCTGGCTGTCTTTAGGTAATGTGGTGTCTGATAACCAGTGGATTCCAAGGTTGTGGAATCACTCTTACCTCTCTTTTCTTATAAAACAAGCCCCCTGGTGTATCATTCAGCTTTGTGTTACTACAATGAAATGCTATGATAGCTAACTTACAAAGAAAAAAGCATTGTTTGGTTCACAGTTTTGGCAGCTCAAAGTCCAAGATCAGAAGGGCCTCATGATTTGGTTTCTGATGAGGGTAGTAGACAGTAGGACATCATAGCACAGGCATGTGTAGGAACTCTTAGTCACATCTAGAATAAGAATAGAAAGAAAGAGAATGGGTGGGGATAGGCTTGATCTTTTAATTTAATTTAATTTTTCTTCCAATTATATTTTACTGGTACATTTTAATATATATGATAATCATATTCATCATAGAGAATTTGTACCTGTACATGATATAACTTATTTTTTTCCATTCCCCTACTCTCTCTTCAACCCCTCCATCCCATTCCATTTATTGATTTTTTTAAAATTTTTTATTTGAAAGAGAATAAAACAAAAGGGGGCAGTACAGAGCAGATCAGAACAGGACAACATAGGCAACACAGCACTTTACATTAAGACAACCGGACATCAACAGTAGCTATCACCATATCACTTATTCTGCTATAGTTGAGCATAGCTTCAAATACAACAATATCAAACATAACAAAATAGTATAAAGCCATGCATAGAGTGAAAGAATTACAGGGCTTTCTGAACCGAATAACAGAAAATGATCAATGGGTACTGTAATATCTCATTTTCGATAGAAAAATTTTGTTTAAACTATCACACATATTCAAATCCCAATAAGACACAATGTGATAGATAGAACCAATGGTAGTAGAAGAATAGAAGCATGGTAGGACTTCTAAGAAGGATGATATTAAATCAGCAATAGCTGTCATAATGTTTTGCTTTCTTCAAAACAGCTGTTCATATCATCACGCATGATATAGTCAAACAAAACAGAATAAAATCATTCCAACTGATGATTGAAAACATCAAAAGGCTTCAAAGCTATGAGATGGGGACTCATGCTTACCATAAAGTCTTATATTCTCTTGTCAACTCTCATACTAGGGAGACTATATGGTATTTACCCTTGTGAGTTTGGTTTATTTCGCTTAAGAGAACATCCCATTCCATTTACAAAAGATTTGTTTCCATGTTTTCCTTCTTTTCTCATTTTTTTTACTTTTCCCTTCTTTCCTTTCCCCTTCCCCTCTTCCTTGTTCCCCTCCACATTTGAATATTTTCTTCCTACTTCACAATGCCTTTTGTACATTTTCGTCCTTATTTACACTTTCAGCTTCTCATGCCAAAAAAATAATGTAGTAATTACACAAGTATCCAACTTACTTCACTTAAGAGTATGAACTCAAACTGTATTCATTTTCCTAGAAATGTCTCAAGCATATCCTTCTTTATGGCAGAGTAATATGTTATTGTATAAAAAATCTACATCTTCTTTATCCATTTACCAGTTGATGGGCACTTGGATTATTTCCATGATTTTGATATTAAAAACTGTCATGCTATAAACATAGGTTGTTGGGAGCCAGTCCTAATGGGCATGCGCGCAAGATGGCACCCGCACTCCGCCTATACCGCTCCCCCGCCCATCGTGTGCCCAAGATGGCGCCTACATCCTGCTTCCGGGTTCTTGCTCAGGTTGCAACCAGCACCAAATATGGCTACACACAATCTGCCCCGCGCTAATGGCCAATAGCTCGCCTCCATGTAGAACC
>PVJX010023140.1:0-29655 GCA_004027295.1 Dolichotis patagonum | reverse complement strand
ATGCCGATCTCCAGGCAGTTCCCTGCGGATGAAGGGCGGGCCTACCAGTCCCAAAGAGTCCCGCCGAGATGCAGGTCTGTGCAGACTTTCGATCCAAACAGCCCAGGCCACACTTCAGGTCCGAGAGTTTCGGGTCCCAAAGAGACAGGCCAAGATGCTGCTTTCTGGGAGACTTCCTGGGGGTGAAGGGTGGGGCTACGGGCCCAAACATACCTGGCCCAGATGCCGATCTCCAGGCAGTTCCCTGCAGATGAAGGGCGGGCCCACCAGTCCCAAACAGTTGCGCCGAGATGCAGGTCTGCTCAGACTGTCGATCCAAACAGCCCAGGTCACTCTACGGGTCCGAGAGTTTCGGGTCCCAAAACTGTTTATAAATTCTTTGAAGCATTTTTAAAGAACTAGTGGGCCTAGACTTAGGTTGTTTTAGATTAATCCACTGGTGAGTAAAATCCAGGCAAACATATCCTGGCAAGGACTGTGGACATATCACCTCCTGAGTAAAACCATAAACTATTGGCAAAAGTGGAATTCCATTAGATTTCCAGACTGTCAGCAAGGTAAACCAGCATTACACATCTAAGTAGGGCATCACAGGAAATGAATGAGCTAAAAAAAAATAATAAGAAAAAAAATCAAACAAGTCTCAAAAAAAAGAAAAAGGAAGCCTAGGCCTAAGGAAATCTGACATAAAGAGAAGAAAGGTGAAACTGGCAAACTTCTCAGAGTCCAGACTTCGGTATTCACCAAAACAGTTTTTACATTGAGTACATGGACTCAAGCCTGAACACGCAATGATGATAATCACTTTTGGTTTTTGCACATTCAAAGCACTTATAAGCAAAACTATTTCTGGTCCAAATTAAGCAGCATCTAAATGTAGTTGGAATAACAATTAAGCTCTGCAATAAACTTATTTCTCTTTTGTTTTCCTGGGCTAGTTCATCTATTTGCATGGCATCAACTCTTACTTCAGTAAAGATAATTCACAAATCTGCTACCTTTAAGACCCAGCCCAAATAAGCACCCTGACACATTGTCCTCCAAGTACTAGTGACAAACTGCCAGCTGCCTGCTAGCCATTTCCCTTACAGGCTTTTTGTTTGATGTTTGTTTTGCAGTGTTGATATCCAACCAAGAGTCTTATACATGCCAGAGAAGCACTCTGACACTGAGATAGATCCCCCAGCACCATCCTCCCCAGCTCTTTTGTTGACATCTCGAATTCATTATGTTCCTAAGAGAAATCATCACCTTCCTAGAAATCGCTCACCACCTGCTGATATCTATCTCTCTTCACAATACCATCCTACCACCACCCATGGCCAAGTCACAGAAGTTCAAAACCACAGAAGAAGGGCTAACCAAACCCGATCTTTAAAGAATACAAATTAGAAGGTAAGGCCTTAAATCTATACTAGTTCAATATATTATACATGTTATTTGTACTATAACAAAATATATTGTATATGTGTATATACGTAAATTATTATTAGAGAACCTTGACTCACCTCATTACTTACCAATTTCACATGAGAAATGTGAAACCTTTGGAGAAATTCATCATTTGACTTTGATCTGTGTTACCTAAGTGACAAAACTGCTACATAATCACATTTATAAAGCACTTGGTTTGTGTATAAACATACCATACCTCCTCTATAAAAGTACAACTTCCCCAGCCAACTCTGTTTTCCTAATTGTTTTGATGTGGTAGATTGTAACTTCACATGGCATAAAAACAGGAGAACAGTTCTTATATAAGGTCTGAAGTTGATTTTAACACTTTGCCTAGAAATCACATTTACACTTGGTCATGCCACCCTCCACTGAAGAAGGAAGTTTCACAAATATTGTGAAACTAAGAGTGGAGTTCAGTGGCAACCAGGTAGGTTTCTTGGCATACCTGTGCTGAATGTATAAAGCTGCATGCTGGGTACGGAGCGGTAACAGACTTAAAGAGGCAGCCAAAAATGAGGTCTCCAGCACGCATACTAGGGCCATACTTGGACATAGCTGGCAAAGCAAACCCCTACCCCATAGATAACTGTAAAAGAACTGGTCAGGTGGTGCTGAATCAAGAGACTATGTATCGATTGTCAGGAGGCAGTTCTTTAGCAACATTGCAGTGAGAGCCACTAATACCCGTATTTAACCTGTGGCTGCCCCAGAAACAGCCAGTGCTCCTAGGTGACCCATCACTCTGCTCCCTGGGAGGTACCACTGACTGCCCCTGGTTTGATAGGAAATTCATGATCCAAACATGATATGGAGCATTTAATCCACATAAAATTACCAACGGCAGTGTTTGCAGGTACAGTACTATACATGACCAAGTGGAGGCTTGTCTCTATGCCTATGTAGTCTGCAAATTATGTGGCCTTCACAGAAGGGCTGAAACAGGCTACTTTCTAGGCTTCAAAGTTACTAAGTCTAGGACCTGACAAAGGTGATTATCGAATTTCTAAATTAAATCCATACCTTTAGAATATTATGGCTTCAAGTTTGCTCTCTGTACTTTCCATTCTGTTCATAAGTAAAAATAGGACATGTAAAGTTTTTCAGAACTTTCTTGAATCAGTTCAATAGAGTGGTTCACAGCAAATGTTTGTTAAATACTTACTATGCATCAAGCACTGTACTAAATGTTAGGAGGCAGCAGATAGAAAGGACAGTAGCACATACCTGCAATCCTAGCTATACAGGAGGCTGAGGCAAGAGGATTGCAAATTTAAGTCCAGCTTGTGCAATTTAGCAAGACATTATCTCAAAATAAAATAAAGAGTCCATAGAAGTCAATCCATGGTGAAGCATTTACCCAGCAAATGCAAGTCCCTGGGTTCAGTCCCCAGTACTGCAAACAAAAGTGCTAGATAATGCACAGGACCCAGGGTTCAATCCCCAGTACCTAAAAAATAAGTAATTTATAAAGTGTTGGATAGAACTAGCTTAGGCCTTTTTACTTTCCCACTCTTTCATGTGTAAGAACACAGCATTTATCCCCTTTGCCCTTTCCCCTTCTGCTCTGAGAATACATCGTTGATGGAGCAGATCACCAATCTGCCAACAAACACCTTGACCTTGCCGCCTCAGCCTTCAGAACTATGAGAAATAAATTTCTTATACATAAACAATCTGTTATATTTTATTATAGTGGAACAAATGGCCAAGACAAGGGATATAGCATTCTGGGGAAGTGAGAATCTAGAATTTCCAATGAGACAACTGAGGGTGCCTAAATTAACATGTGACTGTGATTTGAAAATCTGGGGAACACAAGGAATCTAGCAGAGTGAATTTCAGGAGAGGGCATTCCTAGAAGGGCGAAGAGTATGTGCAGAGGCCCTGAAAAAAGGTGCATGTCTGTTTTATTCTAGGAACAGCAAGCAAGGAAAAGTGACTGGGAAGGACTAAGTGTGAAACGATGAAGATGAGGTCAGACAGGTAAAGAGACACAGCCAGGAGAAGGCTTTGTGTCAGACTCCACTCAAGCTGCACACACTGTCAACCATCCTTTTCTCCAAACACCACCCAGATGACAGCACCTCTCTTGCTTCTTTCCCACTGACATATGAGACACTTGCATGAACACTCAACCCAGTGCTTGCCAGGAGTCCTTATGGGCAAAGGAAAACATTGGTTAAATACTTTCTTCTTTCATCTATTGAAGGATAATTCTGTGGAGATGCATCCATTTGATGTTACTCATCCATTTTCAGTTACTAAAATGAAATGAAATGAAATGAAATGAAATGCCTGAGGCTCCATTCCTTATAAAGAGTGACCTTTCTTTAGCTCACTATCCTAGAGGCTGAAAGTCCTATATTGGTGGCCTCATCAGTTTCTCCTCTAGTGAAGTCTTAAATGGTGGCAGAAGCACATACAATAGCAAAAATTGACAAGCAGGAAACTAGAGAAAGTCAAGGATCAGTCCAGGTTTTTATAAGAATTTGATCTTGTACAAACTCACTCCAGAGATATCTATTCCTTTTGAAGGGAGTATTCCAATGATCTGAGGACTTTCCATTAGGTCGTACCTCTTAACGTGCCCATCACCACACTAAGGATCAGGCTGCAAGCATACAAACCTTTATGGGACAAATCACATTCAAAGCACAGTATACAGACAGCTTCTTATGTTTCCTCACAGGGATCTGAATCCAATTTTGCCAGTAAGGACCAGTTCCACAACACCCACTTGCATGTCCTTTCTTTCTTTGTTTCACTTTCCAAAAATCTTTGTTTCAAAGAGTTATTTCCAACAATAAATCTTGCACATACATTTTACCCCAGGTTCTACTTAGAAATGAACTTGGGTTAAGATAAGATTTTCAAAGGAAGAGCTATGGCTTCTATTCAAAGAGAGTTTAGAGCCACTGGAGAATTTTTGCAGACATGAGATGATTGATTTCTATTTGAAAACCACTCTGGCCTGCTGGGTTGAGAACAGAACATCTTAGAAATGGCAAAATCATGGATACCAGTTTAGGTACTGCAATAATTCAAGTTGAGAGACGATGATCTTTACACTAATGTGGTAGCTGTAGAAGTGATGATAAAAGTCAGTTTCTGGACATACATTAAAGTAAAGCCTGTAGAATTATCCATAACTTGGATACGGTTAGAGGTATATATTGAATGTTTGTGTTCCTTCCAAATTCTTCTGTGGAAATCCTAATATCAGTTTGATGGTGCTAGGAGATTGGGGTGTTTGGAAATGGTTATAACATGATAATGGAGTCCTTGTTAATGGGGTTAGTGTCCTTATAAGAATCTGGAGAGACAAGATTCTCTTTTTGCCACATGAAGCACTGTGAGTAGACAGATATCAGGAAACAGGACCTCACTAGACACTGAATCTGTCGGTGCATTAATCTTAGACTTCCCAGCCTCTGGAATAATGAAGAATAAATATTTGTGGTTTAAACCAACCAATCTGTGGAACTTTCTTATATCAGCTCAAAGTAAGGCTCTATGTAATGTATTCTCAAAGTCCACTTTGCATTATTTTACTGTACACTATTTTATTGGTAGTGAAACCAGCTAAGATCTGGCACATCCAGACATACATTCCTTAACTATCAAGATGCTTAATGTGATTTCCAGGAAAAGCCCCCTGAATTTACCCAGAGATGGTTTGAAATTGGTTTTTCAAGAATGGACATGTGCAGAAGCAACCAGCTCATCTGGTCAATGACCTTATGACATCATATGCACCAAATTCCCTACACAGAACGTGATACCGTCCTGGAAAAGAAACACACAACTTGTGCACAACCACAAAGGCCAACTATGCCTGCACAAACAAACACCAAGACTTACCTTTCTCACTCTCTAGTCAATAAGCAGCTTCTGCCATCTCTTTTCCTAGAAATTTCCCCACTGCTAACAGACTGAGAAGGCCAACAAAGTTTCCAGTTCCTGGTACCTTTGCTGTCAACTGTACAATAAACCTTTCTTCTTTGCAAAAGCTGGTGCCTTTGCCTTTGGTGCCTGTCAGGCAGAAAGCCCTTGCTTGTTATTAATAGTGCCGAAACTATTTTAATGATAGTTTTTCTTTTCTACAAACCCAATGTTCTCAATATAACATTTAAATTAAACTAAGATTTAATTTGATCCCGGGGGAAAGCCAATCAAAATCAAAAGTACAGTGAGAAGATTGCACTGGAGTCCTTTGTACGTGTTTATTTTCTCCAAATGCAAGAAGTAGCTGAAAAGATAAGCCTCTGTGACTAGAAAATTTATACCCTTGCCAGTGCAAATGACTTTTCAAACCAAGCATGTATTAGCACAAAGACAGGCGATCTCTTTCCAAAAACAGAAGTGTTCCAACACGTTTTTTCCTTGTTCATCAGATAAGACATCAACTTTTAGTTCATGTAAGGGTTAAATAATTATTTTTTAAAGCTCTTATTGACTAAAAGTTACTACTTTAATTAAAGAAGAAATGCTTTCTTGAATGAAAACTATTCAGAGTGAGTAGTTTTCAGATAAAACAAGGAACACACGTAAGTCCAAAGAACAGAGCTATACAACTTAGTCTAGCGAGCAGCCTTTGAATACTTTCCACAGCAGTAAGCTCTGCATTCTGATCATTGTTATACTGGTAAAGCAAATCTGAATAAATAGCTCAGTGATTCTACAGAAGAACGTTCACCCTTATTAAGGCATTTAAATGTTAAATAAAGCTCTCCTGACTACTTGTATTTGTGTTTCAGCAGCTTAAGTAGCTATGAAAAATGACTCAACTTTAATACAAATTTGTTATATATGAAGCAAATCTGAACATGACTTAATTTTTAATTGAAATATTGTACCACTCAGTTTAGTTATCTGTTGGATTATATGTCAGGCACAGTCTTAATTTACTAAATCAGATTTCACATCTGTAATTGAAGTAATCTCTTTGATAACGTATCTTTAAGGCAAGGGAATACTTAGACTTAATTAAAAAGTGAATGGCAGTTCACTTCTCAGTATATCTTCTCAGAAAACGTCTCTTTGAATATATGTTGAATCAAATAATCAGCTCAGTAAAACCTTATAGTTAGAGAATATAGTCATAATTTAAAATTAATTATAATTGTGTAATTAAATAATGGTAGTTCATATTTTCTCTAATAGGAGAAATAGGCTTACTGGTACTAACAGAGTCTTTGGTTCTAGTTTACTACTATTACTATTATTATTATTATTTTGAGGGGTTTTTTTTGAGATAGTTTCACTGTGTATTCCAAGTTGGACTTTAACTCACTATGTAGCCCAGGCTGCCCTCAAACTCACAGGGTTCCTCCTACCTCAGCTTCCCAAATGTTGGGATTATAGGTTTGTGCCACCATATCTGGCTATTTGTTGCTTTTCTATATTATAACTTCAGGGAATTTTTCTAACTGATGCTTGCTTCAGTTTATTTTAATCTTAGAGAGTAATTTTAGCTCACAGGTTTTAATGCTTTGTTGCTGTTTATTTTAACACTACTCTAGGAGAATATCAGTTTCTCTGTTCTCTCGGCCCTGCTAACAACCAACTTTGTGATATAGGGAAGATTATTTAAACTTGGATTCTTTCATTTATAATGTATGATGTTTTATGTGTAATATTTGGTCTAATTCTAATATTCTGTACTTATTTACAAATAATTTTGAGGATGAGGTTATAGCTCATCCTCAAAAAAGTGGCAGAGCACTTGCTGAGAGTTATCAAGGTCATTGGTTCAATCCCAAACATGGAAAAAAACAATAAAGATCACATTTTGTTTACCAAAAATTGAAGATCATATATATTCACATATATATAATATTGTATTCTACCATATTGAGTTCTGAAATTCAAAATATTGCAATAACAGTAAAAGCTTTGAAATGTGCAGTGAGCACTCTAAGTCTAACCTTCTTGCTTTTGAGCTATTTTATAATTTCATAATATAAAGCAATGGTAGTAATACGAGTGACTCTTGTCCATAGAGATACACTTTGTGCCAACAGAGGTGTAATTCATCATTACCTTTCAATACTGACCTGTTTTATGTTCATTTTAGCACATATTACCTATACACACAGGTATGTGTATTACCTATACACACAGAGTTCTCTGAATTCAACTTTGAATCAGTTATAACATTTTGCTGTTTTCTTCATAAATTAATAATTTATATAGGATCTGGGAGATGTGTTCATTTTGTATTTGTAGTAAAAATTTTAATTTTAGTCTTTCAAAAATTGTCCTTGGGCTAGGGGTGTAACTCAGTGGAAGAGTGATGGGGGAGGTCCTGGGTTCAAACCCAAGCAATGAAAAGAAATGATCCTTTAATAGAACTAAATCAATGGGTGAATAACACTTTAAAGATACAATTATACGATGTATATTAAACACTCGACACGATGCCTGAGACACAACAGTAATGACTATTGTTCATATTTAGTTCATTGACCAAAGGAGTTTTGATTTTAGTTGACAAATGTCTTTGTACCTAATGGGTTAGAATTCAAAAAAAATCTGAAAGATACTTTGAAGATTTTTAGGATTACAGTTGACTTCACAGATGACTTTATGGATCATTAAACTATATACATTGCAGTATAAATGCTGAAATAATAATATCTCGCTTAAAATATTTTTTTAAATTTTGTGTTAAACACATTCAAAGTCTATGAAAGGGGCTAATGGAGATCTGGCTGCTACCTGAAAGGATGAGGCTTTAAGGAACCCTGCATAAACCTAACAGAGTTTGAAGACAACCCGAATTTCACTCCTCATACCTCTGCCACCTTCAGAAATGGCCCATTTGTTGAAGATTAATAATATGACTTTTGCCACTATGGGGAAATACAAGAAGAAAGGGTGAGTGAAAAAGTCAAAATAAGAGAGCCAGGGGCTGGGGCTATATGCTAGGGGTAAAGTGTTTTCTCAGTATGCATAAGGCCCTGGGTTTGATCTCCAGCACTGAAAAATAAAAAATGAAAGTAGTGGAGTCAACAAGAATTTCCAATTGCTCTAATTTTTTTTAATCTCCTAGCCTATCTTACTATTAAAATAAATAGACTTTGAAATGCAGAGAAGTGAAGGTGTTTCTGTACTACCTGTTGAATAAAGCAATCTGAGCTGGCTAGGGTTAAAGATACAATGTAGATAAAATAAATTATTCCTGATTATAAGCTTATTGCATATAAGAACAGGTTTTCTAAAGAAAGGATTGTTTCCATCAGACTAAATGAAATAAGTTGTTTAGAAAATTAAGAGCAGAAGTAGCAATAAAAATGTCTGCAAAGAAATTGCCTCATGCATATCATAATAAGAAAAATAAATAAATCAACAAAAAAAATAAATTCAAACCACATTTATTAAATACTATGTGCCAGGTTTTAGCCAAAAAATTCTTTGTCCTTGTGCATGGAGTGAGGAGCGGAACAGGAGAGGCAGAAGAAAATGAAATGGAGCAACAAATGGTGGGATGTATTGGAAAATGGCAGATGCTATAGGCAGAAAGAAAACTATTCAGGGAAAGGTCAGAGGTCTGCAGTTTTAAGTAGCTCACTAAAAGGTCACTTGGGGGGATATTTAAGCAAAGATTTTAAAAAGGAGGAAGAGCAAGCAAGTCCCATGGGGAAGGTGGTGGGGAAGGGTGTTCTAAGTATGAGACCCTGTGGAAAGTAAACACTGATGTTTGATGAATAACAAGGAGGCCAGGTGGCCTTGGCAGATGGAGCAAGAACAAATAAATGGACAAGGTCGGGGAAGTAAAGAGGGGAGGATGAAGAGAAGCCTTCATAGGCCCAGCAAGGAGGTCTTTAGTTTTTACTCCCCAAAAGATTGGTGGTCACTGGAGAATTTTAAACAATACAGTGATCTGGCCTGACTTAAATTTTAAATAAATCTCTAGGAGGAGAAATGGGGAATCTTCAGCAATTGCAATCAAATAATGAAGGGAGTAAAAGCAAGGGAAACAGAAATCTAAATCTAGCTCTTCTGCTTCCCCAGCCCACCCTTTTACTGCTGGATGCTGTGCTGAAAAAAACAAATCCTGCCCCAAATCTAGAGACAAACTGTTGGCTTGTTCACTTTTTCTCTTGGCATGAAGAATTAGTAAAGGGAGTGAGATAAACAAATGAAAAAGAGCATCACTTCCTCAGAGGGACACAAAGATTACAAGGCCATACTCTGAATTAGAAGAAAGGATGTAAGATGTAAATAAACAGGTATCATGCACTGTGGAAAAAGAATCAGAAAGCCATCTATACTGGCTCAAAGCGACCCCAAGTTTCAAAAAGAGCCACTGCTTTAGCAAATGCAACAGTCTGGTAAATGTGCACATTTTTTACGGTGGTGGGAGAGGGAGAGGGAAGCTAACATCAGAAAGGAAAAGCTACGTTATTGGAAAGTGACAAATAGAAGCTGGGTGTGGTGGTTCATACCTGTAACCTCAGCAATTCAGGAAACCAAGGCAGGGAATTGCAAGTTTAAGACTAGTCTGGCTTCAAAATAACTTTAAAAAAAAAAAGGTTAAAAAGTGATAAGGTTCATCAAAGGAAAAACATCCCAAGGTTCAAAACAATATAATTACAAAACCAAATTTAAAAAGTAGAAATACATGAGCAGAATGATACTATTGAGAACTGAACAGAATAGATACTATTGAGAACTGAATTATTTACAGAGAAAAGGCTATGGGTAATCAGTGAATGTACCTACAGAATAAAAGAATAAAGCAATAAATGGAACTTGAATTCCAAAACAGATCAACACAATTCAGCCAAAATAATTTCTCTCTATGAAACACGGACTTTATCTGATACTATAAAAGTTGTCTTTAAAATATAATTCTAGAGAATATTCTATAAAGAAAAAAACTCATGCTCTAATTTGAAATAACGTACTAGAAAATCTAGTAGTGAATGCTCAAATCTGGCATGGTTACAGAACTCAATGATCGAATAGTTTTCCATACATCCAGAAAAAAAAAAAAAAGCAAATTACTATCAAGAGAGGGGACATAACCAGTTGACAGTTGCTGAGAATCGGCCATGATGGAATCCATGTGGCTGCAGAAGAAGGCAACTCACCCTCCCTCTTGGGAAATGCCTCCCTCTGGCACGAACCAGGAGGAGACCCAGTCAGCGGGTCCAGTGAGCCTACCAGCGCGTGGGCTGGAAATCAAACACTCCACCCCTCACCCCCCCATTAGCAACTGGGAACAGAGGACTAAACATGTCTTGAGAGGATGACCACATGCAATATAGCAAATATGGGGGATTTCTTTCCATCTTCTGTTTGAAGGCAAATGTTTTTCCACTGTTTTGTTTAATTGTATTACACTATTCAATATTCTCTTTCAAATGGTTTTATAATGTTCTGTTTTTGATTTGATTTTGCTATACCTAACTGACTGGACAACTATTGTGAAGATAATGAGATATACTGTTGTACCTCTTACTGCTATCACGGTATCCTGCTGTGAAGTTCTGTACCAATTTCACTGCATTGTCTCGATTGGCTTTGTTCTGTCTTGTTCTGTTGTGTTTTTACTACCTCAAAATTAAAAAAAAAGAGAGAGGGGACATAAAGCTGTTGTTAAAATTTAAAAATAACTTTTTTCTGCAGTGCTGGAGATCAAACTCAAGAGTCTGAGCACATGCCGGGCAAGCACTCTACCACTGAGCTCTGTCTTCAGCCCTCTAGAAATCTTCACACTGCACCGCTTTTAAAGTCAAAAGAAAGTAAAGTCAAGTCCACAAACACGCTGTTCAATGTTGACTCTGCAGATTGCTGAAAAAAGCATTGGTATGACCTGGAAGCTCATAAAAATACAAACTCTCAGGCCTAATACCAGACCTACCGAGCCTATATAACAAGTGTGTAGGTAGTAGCTAGGTTTATTGAAGTCTGAATATCAGCAAGGTCCTTATGAAAAGAAGATGTTACCAGGAAAGTTATATTGCAGTTGCTGTATCAGTCAGTCTAGAGGGTCACAGTCTCAAACATGACATTACTTATGGAGTTAGCTCCCATGAGCGCTTTTGAATGCTTGACAACAAAATTTAGATGTTAACAAAGAACAATTCAGGAACAAAAAGCAAGAAGTGAAAGTGCAGGGTTAACTTTGAATGCGTCAAAGTGTAGAGCAGCACAGCTATAAAAATTATAGACAAAGAAATGAATGTAAATATAATAAACTCAGTGATATAAACGTTATATAACTCATAATGTGGAAGATGATAGGAAGAATATTCTCATCTTTCACAAAAGATAGTCCATGAATGCTAAAATTAAAATATTTTGTCTTAGAATAGTAGAATTGCCTAGTGCACTTGAGACCCTGAGTTTGATTCCCAGAACTGCAAATAAACAAGTTCCTCAAGAAAGCCAGTCAACCAACTAAACAGACAAACAAAAACACCTAATAGTGCAATGATTCTAATGTCAAATTTTTGGTCACACCTGTGCAATTTTTTCAAGAAAACTAAACTTACAGATGTATATTTTAGGAAATGAGTTTTTCTGTGGCCAAGAGACAGATGAAGTTCAACAATTCTTTCAATTTCACTTCCTTTTATTTTTCTTATACCAAATTCAAGAAACATTAACATTTGAATTACAATTTTGTTTATATTTATCATTTTCACCACAGTATTTTCTTTTCTCTTTATCCGTTCATATCCAGTCCTTTACAGTACCTATACACACATGAAGAATTCACATGTGTATTAGTAGTGTCTAGAACGATGTCCAATATTAACAACATAAGGACATAAATTTTTATAGTTTTATATTTCTTCCTTTCCTAAATTACATTGTGCAGGACATGCATAATTAAAAAATAATGCAAAACAAACATGAAATAATATTAATAGTAGTTACTTATGGGTGGTAAAAGTAAAGTTGGTTACTTTCTGCTTTGTATTTTTCTGTATTTTCTATTTCAAAAATAATTAACTAAGTTTTATGTTAGAACTACAAAGACATTTTTCACTTCATGAATATATTTTCTGATTCCTCTTAGTTGTGCTTCAGTTCTATGGCCTTATTTAGAAGAATGGATGGGCAGAAGTCAAGAACGGAATTACATCTTAAGCAAAATGCCTTAGAAAGAACCTTCCCTCCCTGTATGAGCTGAAAGTCCCGAGAATAAATTCAGGGCAAAGATAAGCTAAAATGACTTTCCCAGTGCCCCATTTTTAGGTTAGTCTTGGAATTAGAGAGAAGTAAATGGAACAAGAGTAAAATTACCGTTCTTGAAAAATAAGGTCCTACCAAAAAAAAAAAAAAAAAAAAGGTCAGGGATTTAGCTCAGCAGCATAAGCACCTTCCTGGCAAGCATAAGGTCATGAGTTTGATCCCCAATACCAAAAAATAAAAATAAAAAAAATACTAAGGCCCTAGACCTTACCTGGATATGCACAATCAAGACAGACTAGGCAGTGCCAAGGACTCAACTTGGTTTGAAGTGGTCCCCACCTGTTAGTATATTCAAATACTGGCAGACACAAACTGCATCTCTCTCAGGAAATGGCATTCATTGTCATAAGTATTACAATCCCCCAGAAAAGGTTTTCAAGCACAATGACCAGAGCTGTGTTGGTAATGAGACAGAAGGTAGCCCCTAAATGAACACTATAAGAAACAAGCAGAATGCATGAAGCAGATTCAAAGAGATATATAGGAAATCAAAAATTCTATTGAAAGTTGGCAAAAGAGCCTCAATGAAAGTGAAGATAGAATTTCAGACCTAGAAGACAAGATTGCAGCTAGTGACAGGAAAGGAAAGCTCTTTTAAAAATAACAAAGAATCAGGAAATAACAATTCAACAGTTGCAAGATGATGCAAAGAAAAACAACATAAGATTGATAGGGAGAAATGAAAAAGAAGGGGACAACACAAATGATAAATGATATCAGCTATTTACAGAAGTAATAGCTGAAAATTTCCAAACATGAGAATGGAAACTGACATATGGACCAGTGAAGCATATAGAACGCCAAACAGCCATAACCAAAATAAAACTACACCCAGACATATAATAATCACTATCCCAGGAATTCAACAAAAGAAAAGAATACTAAAAGCTGTTAGAGAGAAAAGACAGATCACCTATAAAGGAAAACCTATCAGAATCACAGTAGAGTTCTCAACACAAACAATGAAGTCAAGAAGAGCATGGAGTGAAGTATTTCAGATCCTAAAGGAAAACCACTTCCAACCCAGACTGACGTACCCTGCAAAACTGTCCTTCAAAATGGATGGAGAAATAAGATACTTCCATGACAAAGAACAGCTGAAAAACTTCATGATCACCAAACCAACCCTACAAGGAGTATTGAAAGATATTCTAGATACACATAGGATAAAACCATCAAGCAAGGCAGACAATTAAACAGAATGGAAAGGTAAAGATACAACAGCAGAAAGATAACATGTCAACAATAAACCAATATATAACAGTTATAACCATTAATGTAAATGGCCTCAACTCACCAATCAAAAGAAACAGACTGGCAGAATGGATCAAGAAACAACATCCAACCATATGCTGTCTACAAGAAAGCCATCTAATCCAAAAGGAAACTCATAGATTGAAAGTCAAAGGATGAAAAAAAAAATACTTCCTGCAACAGGACCCCCCCCCCAAAAGCAGGGGTAGCTATTCTGTTTGCAGACAATGTGAACTTCAAACCAAGAATGATCCAAAGAAATAAAGAAAGTCAGTACATGCTAGTTAGGGGAAAACTTCAAGAGGAAGAGATAACAATCTTAGACATATGTGCACCAAATTCTGGAGCACCCAGCTATACAAAACAAGTATTAACAGAAATAAAAAATCAAATAAGCAATAACACAATTATAACAGGAGACTGTAACATGCCATTGACACAAAGGGACAGATCAACCAGACAGAAAATCAGCAAAGAAATAACAACTGAATTACATCCGTGAACAAATGGACTTGATAGACATATACAGAGTGTTCCATCCAACAACATCAGAATATACATTCTTCTCAGCAATACATGGGACATTCTCTAAAACAGACCATATAATAGCCCACAGAACATACTTAAGTAAATGCAAAAGAATTGAAATCATCCCACTCATGTTATCGCATCATAGCACCATGAAACTAGAAATTAATGATAAAAGCAACTGCAAAAACCCCACAAGCACATGGAAATTGAATAATACACTCTTGAGCAATCAGTGGGTCACAGAGGAAATTAAAGAAGAAATTAAACAATATCTATAAGCAAATGAAAATACAAATACAACTTACTGGAATCTGTGGGATGCAATAAAAGCAGTCCTCAGAGGAAAATTTATTGTGGTGAATTCTCACATCAAGAAAACAGAACAAACAGAAATCAACAACCTGATGCTACACCTCAAACATCTAGAAAAAGAAGAACAAGTCAAGCCCAAAGCAAAAAGAAGGAAGGAAATTATAAAGATTAGAGCAGAAATTAATGCAATAGAGACTAAGAAAACAATACAAAGAATCAGGGAATCAGAGAGTTGGTTCTTTGAAAGAATAAATAAAATTGATAAGCCCCTAGCCAACCTTATTAAAAAAAAGGAAAGAAAAAACTCAAATTCATGCAATAAGGAATGAAAAGGGTGAAATCACTACAGACTCTGTGGAAATACAGAAGATCATCAATACCTATTTCAAAAACCTCTACTCTCATAGGTTCAATAACACAGAAGAAATGGACAGATTCCTAGAAAAATATGAACTACCAAAGCTGGTAGAAAAATATGAACTACCAAAGAAGGTGTAAAACTGCTGAGTAACCCGATTTCTATTAATGAAGTTGAAAATGTAATTAAGTCCTTACCAACAAAGAAGAGCTCAGGCCAAGACGGAATTCTACAAGAAATTCAAAGAAGAATTAATTCTGACACTCCTCAAACTCTTCAATGAAATAGAAAGGGAAGCAATTCTTCCTAAGTCATTCCTGGAAGCAAATATTTCTCTAATTCTGAAACCTGAGAGAGACCCAACTAAAAAAGGGAACTATAGGCCAATCTCCCTAATGAACATAGGTGCAAAAATTCTCAATAAAATATTGGCAAACAGGATGCAGGAAATCATCAAGAAGAGTATACACCATGACCAAGTAGGATTCATCCCAGGAATGCAGGGAAGGTCCAACATATGTAATTCAATAAATATAATTCACCATATCAATAGAGCCAAAAATAAGAATCATATGATCATTTCTATAGATGCAGAAAAAGGTTTTGATAAGGTCCAACACTCATTCACGAAAATAACCTTACAGAGAATTGGAATAGATGGTCTTTACCTCAATATGATTAAGGCCATCTGTGACAAACCAACAGCTAGCATCATATCAAATGGCCAAAAACTGAAAGCCTTTACCTTAAAATCAGGCACAAGACAAGCATGTCCCTTATCACTACTCCTATTCAACATAGTACTGGAAACACTAGCCAGAGCAATTAGAAAATAGAGAGATTAAAAAGGAGTAAAGATAGGAAAAGAGGAAGTTAAATTATCATTATTTGCAGATTACATAATATTCTCCATAGAAGACCCCCAAAACTTCATTGAAAGAATCCTAGATACAATAAATAAACTCAGTAATGTAGCTGGATACAAAGTCAATACTCAAAAATCAATAGCGTTCCTATACACTAACAACAAAATCACTGAGAGAGAAATAAGAGAAGCCACACCCTTCACAATAGCATCCAAAAAAATGAAATACTTAGGAATTAATCTAAGGAAAGATGTAAAAGACCTATTCAAGGAAAATTAAAATACCCTGAAAAAAGAAATTGAAGAGGATCTCAGAAAATGGAAAAACATTCCTTGTTAATGGTTAGGAAGAATAAATATTGTTAAAATGGCCATTCTCCCAAAATTGTTATACAGATTCAATGCACTCTCAATCAAAATACCACTAACATACCTCATAGATCTAGAGAAATCACTCCTAAAATTCATCTGGAACCAGAAGAAAATAGCATAGGCAATTCTAAGCAGCAAAGGCAAGGCAGGAGGCATCACAATACCTGACTTGAAATTATACTAAAAACTACTGTAATAAAATCAACATGGAACTGGAATAAAAACAGACCTGAAGATCAATGGAATACATTAGAAGTTACAACTACAACTACTAACACACTCAACCTTTATCTTTGATAAAGGGGCCAAACACGTTCACTGGAAGAACAATAGTCTCTTTAATAAATGGTGCTGGAAAAATTGGCTCTCCATATGCTGAAAACTAAAACTAGACCCATGCCTATCACCATATACTAAACTAAAGTCTAAATAGATCAAAGATCTAAATATTAAAACAGAAACACTAAATCTGTTGGAAGACAAAGTAGGTAAAAATCTTGGAAACATAAGGGTGGGTAGAGAATTCATGAACAAGAATCAAACTGCATGGGAAATACTTCCCAGAATCAATAACTGGGATCACATCTTATTAGTGAGTTTCTGCATGTCAAGAGAAATCACCAGCAGAGTGAAAAGAAAACCCACAAATTGGGAAAAAATCTTAGTGAACTATCCCTCAGAAAAAGGACTTCTGTCTAGAACATATAAAGAATTTTAAAAAGTCCGACCCCCGAAATTCAAAGACCCAATCCAAAAATGGGCATCTGAGATGAATACATAGTTCTCAGATGAAGAAATATGAATGGCAAATAAATACATGAAAAAATGTTCAGCATCATTGGTCATTAGAGAAATGCAAATTAAAACCACACTGAAATTCCATCTCACTCCAGAAAGAATGGGCAGGATAAAGAAAACTACCAACAACAAGTGCTGGAGAGGCTGTGGGGAAAAAGGAACTCTTCTGCACTGTTGGTGGGAGTGTAGACTGGTGCAACCACTGTGGAGGTCAGTCTGGAGATTCCTCTACAAGCTGGGATTGGAAGTCCCATTTGACCCAGCTATTCCACTTTTAGGCATATTCCCAAAAGAACTGAAAACATCATACCACAGTGATATATGTTCACCCATGTTTATAGCAGCACAATTTGTAATAGCCAGATCTTGGAAACAACCTAAGTGCCCATCAACTGAGGAATGGACAAAAAAGTTATGGTATTTTTATACAATGGAGTACTAGTTGGCTATAAAGAATGATCACATTGAGATATTTATAAATAAATGGATGTAACTTGAAGCCATACTCATAAGTGAAATAAATCAAAGTCACATATATAAATACTGCATAGTCTCCACAGTGTATGAAATGATAAGAGTACATAAGATATTATGGTAATCATGGTTCCCTATTATATTGTTTTGAAGACTTACAATAATGTTTTCATTCATTGGTTGTAATGGATTTATTCTGTTTTGTTTGATTTTATTTTTTAAAAAATTTTATTTAAAGAGAAAAAACCCCCACACGAAACAAAACAGAATAAAGGGTAGTAGCAACATAGAATTCCAAAGAAAAAAAGAAAAAGAACAAAAAAAACCCACTAAGAAATCATTACTTGATAAATTACATACTGACATCTTGGAAACAGTTGTTCAAATTACAAAATTAAAACATGCGAAGTAGACAAACAGTGAGACTATTAACAGTTCTGCTCCATGATCTGACAAAAACAGTAATATGGTCATCCATTTTACACACTTAAAGATACATGCAATTATATCAAAAGGGTAAAATTAAACACAACAAAACAGAACAAACTGGATCACAAGAAAGCAATGAAAGAGACATAAATTTCAAAGCTAGGCAGTTGGAGATATTCACTCTGTATCTATCGTATTGACTCTTGTTTTCTTCCAAGTAGTTGCCCATGTTGTCACATACAGGAAATTCACATGAAACAACATAGTATGGAACTGATCTGAACAGGATGAGGACGGCGTTTCAGGTCTTCAAGACCAGACAATAGGGAATCCAAGAATGGCTGTCATAGTGTCTCTCATTCTCTCCAAAACAGCGGTCCATACCTTCATGTGTGTTGAACTTAAACAAAACAAAACAAGCTAAAATCATTTTGAACAAAGAATGATAGTATTTCTGGATTTCACATCATGAAATTACAGAATCAGCACTGGGTACTGTAGTATCTATTTTTCTTCAAAGTAGTTGTTCATTTCAACATGTGTTATATAGTTGGTTCTCATAAACTGTTTATAAGCTCTACACATGCATGAGTCTCTACATGTATATCTATCCTTTCTGTATTAGAGGGGAAAACGAAACAAAACAATTCCTAAAAAAGCATGAAGCAAAAAAGTCATATAAAACCACAATAGAAGGTGGTCTACAATGGTTATCATGATGTTTCAGCAGTATATAACAACATTAATAAAAATGAAGCATTAGAGACATTATAAGAGTTCAAAAGCAGGTGATAATCAAACCAGAGTGGGTATCTTAGTGATTCTTGTCATCTTCAGTGTAGTTGCCTATACTCTTAAACTTGATGCTATCAATCATAATAGATTTGAATAAAATCAGTCAATACAAAATAGCAATCTAACAAACCAGATTCAAATAAGATCAGTCATAATAAGGCAGTATAAGTTATACAGGGCTTCAGAATAAGTTGTTAGGAAATCAAGGATGATTACCATAATATGTCCTGCTATTTTTGGGATAGCTGACCATGTCCTCAAATCTAGTGTAAGTAGACAAACTGGAACAGCATGTAATCCATCTAAGCAGAGTGGTGAGAATAATGTAGATTTTAAATCTTGTTACCTCATTAACAATATCCTCTGCCTTCCTTTTTTAGACAATTCCTACCTTTTCACTCCCAGGTGAAAGGGTGCACTGCTTATTTTGGGTCCCACTGCCTCCCTATACAGAGCATCTCAATGGACCCTATCTCCTGATCTACTCTGCCTGTGATTTTTTTTTGTTAGTATATTGAGACCATCTATATTAGAGATTATAGCCAATCTTCTCTGCCTCATTTCTACTATTCTGTTTTTCTGCCATTGGTTGTCTATTTTTATCTTCCATTTCACTGTCTGCCCCATTCATTGAGGCCTCTCTGCCACTGTTCCTGAAATGCTCGTATTCTTTTTTTCTCTCTCTAGAATGTCATTCAATATTTTTTGTAGGGTTGGATTGGTGGTCGCAAATTCTCCCAGTTCCTCTTTGTCATGGAAGCATCTTGGTTCTCCATTAATTTCTAGAGAGAATTTTGCAGGATACACCAATCTGGACTGGAGGTTGTTCTCCTCAGGGCTTGAATTACTTCACTCCAAGCTCTTCTTGACCTGATGGTCTGTGTCGAGAAGTCTGCCATGATTTGGATGGGTTTTCCTTTTATAGGTGATCTGTTTCTTTTCTCTGATGGCTTTTAATATTTTGTTATTATATTGAATTTCTGGGATCTTGATTATTAGGTGTCTGGGTATAGCTCTGTTTGGGTTGTAGGTGGCTGGAGTTCTGTATGCTTCATACATCTGCATATCATTTCCTTTTTCTATATTTGGGAAGTTTTCCTTAATAATTTCTGTGAATAGCCTTTGCAATTCCTCTGTTTTGACTCCTGCTTCTTCATTCACATGCTTTATTCTTAAGTTATAGATCCTCTTGTCATCCTCTAGGCTTCCTATTGTTACTGCCTGCTCCCTTGTTATTTTTAAGAGATCTTGCATTTCATGATCACACATTGCAAGCCTGTCTTCAAGTTTTGATAGTCTGTCTTTAGTTTCTTTCAAGCAGTTTTTCCAACTTTCAATGGAGTTTCCTTTCTTGTGGGAGGGTCTTATTCCCATCACTCACCGCATGTTGATGCTGGTCCCTGAGAACCGCTGGGCTCCATGACCTCCAACTTCAGTGCAGTTGTGGTGCGAATTCATGGTGCCTCTGGGTGGGTTGTATGTAGGGCAGTTCAGATCCACGCTCAGGGCCGCTCAAACCAGTCGCATTGGCGTGGGTTCAGTTGCTCAGGTTGATCTCGGGCACGAATTCAGGCGGCTCGGCGAGAGCGCCGTGCTCGCCAATCTTAGCTTCTCTAATGGTAGCCCTGGGACCTCATATTTGAGCAGTTTCTTTTACTTCAGTTTTTTCCTGGGTTGAGGGAATCCATCTCCCTCTGTTTGGGTCTCTCCAGGGTGTTCTATTCTGGCATTTGAGCTGTCTCTCTCAAGGAGGCTCCATATCCTGCTACCTACCGGTCTGTCATCTTTTCACTTCCCACCTTTTTTGATTTTATTATGTGTGATGGTATGAACAGCTTCTTTGATGAAAACAAGATATTATAGCAGCCATTGTTGATTTAATATCATCTTGCTTTGAAGTCCTACCATGCTTTTGTTCTTCTGTTTCCATTGGTTCTATCATGTTGTGTCTTAGTGGATTTTAACATATGTGATAGTATAAACACATTTTTTATGGAAAATGAGATATTATAGTAGCCATTGTTCATTTTCTGTTATTTGGTTCAGAATGCCCTGTAATACTTTCATTCTCTTGAATGGTTTTATACTATTTGGTTATGTTTGATATTATTGTGTGTGAAGATATGCTCAACTACTTCAAAGAAAGAGACATTATGGTAGCTACTGTTAATATCCGGTTGTCTTGTTGTGAAGTGCTGTGTTGCTTACGTTGTTGTGTTCTGATCTGCTTTGTTCTGTCCTCTTTTGTTTTATTCTCTTTAAAATAAAATTAAAAAAAATAAAGGTACTATAACATTTTCGTATTTTTTAAAATGAGAACATATTTTTTTTCCTCTGTAATAAACGTCTGTAGTGAAATTGCTTAGTTGTATGGTTGTTTTGTGTTTGGTTTGTTATGCATAAAAAAAAAGAAAAAAATAAAGAAAAGAGCTTGAGATGTAAAGTCTAACATGTTTAGTTATCTATAGAAAAAGTGAAGGGAAAAAGAGAGGCTATACTGGAAGAGATGATCAAGGATTTTCCAGAACCCATTAGGACATTGATTGAAAGACTTAAATGATTCAGTAAGTCTCCAGAAGTAAGTAGGAAGATTATCAGAGTCTCTTGACCATGAAGAAACTGGGGTAACCATATTGATATCAGAAAAAGTAGGCTTTATGATAACAAGTGCTACTGGACTAGGGATGAAGCAAGTCACAGGTTTTACTTACTTGTTTTGAGATCACATCTCACTGGCCTCAAACTCACAGTCTTGCAATATGGCCTGCAATATAGCTGGAGTTCCAACACCTACGTTAACAGGCCCAGCTAAGGTAGGCCAGTTCCTAACAGTAAAACATTCATTTCAAAAGAAAGGTAACCAGTTCACATTTTGTCTATAATTAGTAACATAGCTTAAAATGTATAAATAAAAAAACACAAGGAAAAAATTTACAAATCATACTGCAAAAACAAAACAAAACCCCTTTTAGTAGACTATGGAATAAAAATTAAAATGTTAGAAAACATGCAGAGGATTAGAAAATATGATTAACAAACCTTGAATTAATTGACAGTTAAAGATTATTGCTTGAAATAACCATGGTATGCACATTCTTTTAAATAATATAATGCACATACACATGCTTAAGGTGCTAGTGTATACTCTGGAACAGTGCCTGGTCATATACACTGTACATGAGAATATTCGTAGCAGAATTATTCGTAAGATTAAAATCTGGAAACAATTAAACTATCAACAATAGAATAAATAGATAAATAAATTGGAGTAGATCCATAAAAGGAATATTATAAATCAATCAAAATGAACGACAGTCAGATGTGCTGACAGGCCAAAAAAACCCTATTTCTTAATATGAATTGCGATTATTATTCATAGGAACTTATAAAATTGTCTGTATACATTGAATAAAAATTCTTTATGTATTTTATGTTTATACAAGCTGAAATTTTTTACATTAAACATCTGAGCTATTTTTAATTTATCTCTATGAAGGAAGTGTGGTCTAACAAATTTCTCCTAAAGTAATATCACCATATTCTATATTTACAAGGATTCTTTCTTCCTCTAATTTGCTATGTGTCTTCTTCTATTGAACACTAAATTGAATATGTATCAGATTAAAGTCTGAATTTTCTATTCTGTTCCATTGGCTTGTCTATTAATTTATCAATACCATGCTTTAGAGAAGTTTTAGAGCCTCAATGCTCAGCATCTATTGATAAGTTACATCAAATCATTTCTTGTTGGTGAGGGTTGTTCTGTGTAATACAGGCTGTTTTTGCATGATCGATGGTCGTTGGCTGCTAGATTCCAACAGTGCATCCTACGTCTACCCTGCTCCTGGAAATGACAATGAAAAATGTTTCCAAACAGCACGGAAGGTCCTATGAGTAGCAAAAGCACTCTCAGCTGAGTATAGTTGCTTTGTAGTATATTTTACTATCTAGCAATGTTTTCTACCTCATTGTTCTACTTGGCTTCCTTGTTTGATTCTCCCAAATGCATTTTATATCTTAGAAAATATAACAGTTCTTTTATTAGGATTGCATTACATTTATGCAATCATGAAAGGACAAGTTCTTCATGATGTTGCAGCTCACTATTCAAATACATGAACATTTATATTTACTCAAATTTACCTATGCATCTCCCAAGCTATATTATACTTTTTCACATAATAACTTTGGATATTTATTGATTGACCAATGCATGAAAACTATTGAATTGATCCTTTATTTTACTTTTTATTTTAAAAATCTTTTGTGGTGCTGGAGATCATCAAATCCAGGGCCTTGTGCATGCAAGGCAGGAGCTTTAACACTGAGCCATATCCCCAGCCAGTCTTTTAATTCTGAAACCCAATATTTTGTTAAATTTTTGTTTATAATTTTCTACTCATCATATAGGTCTTTCAAGTTATATATATCATTGATAAGTAGCACTATCCAAGAGAAGTTTCTATATGAAGAAATGTTCAATACCTACACTTTCTTATATGATAGCTCCTACTTAAATGCAAGTATTGAACATTGGGCTAAGTGACTAGAATGTCTGATGAACTCACTTTTAAATACTCTTGAATAAAAAATTAAATTTAAATTTAATAACTACATATGGATATTGACTGACATTATTGGACAAAGAGTTTTATCTCTTGCCTTTTAAATCCTTATACGTTTGATTCCCAACTCTAATTCATTTGCACTAACACTTCTAAATACAATAGTGATCCACAAATGTCATTAGATTATTTCTCTGAGAAAGCTTCTAATTTTTTTGTTCTTAAATAAGATAAATACTGATACAGCATGTACATATTTCATGCTAAGAAAGTATCTATAAACTACTATTTGATTGTTTTGTGAGAAAATGTGTCAAATTTGTCAGATGTCTTTTTATATTTACAAAGATGGTTATCTCATTTTTCCTTTGATGCTTATAAATATGACAAATTAAACTGGATTTCTTATGAGTGAGCTAATCTTGCGAATGTGAATGACGTAATCCATATTTAGTTAAGGGGGCTGAAGAGCTCCCAAAAGAGGAAATGGGGACCTCAACTTATCTGGAGAGGTTCTTGCCTTATCGTTGTAGAGAAGTGCTTCAGGACTTATTGATGAGAAGCACAGACAGATTTATTAGGCAAAATAAAAAAGCACGTACTGAACCAATAAAAAGCATGGGTGCTAGAGGAGTGGAGTGTACCATGTTCTGAGGCTGGAGATATTTTTTTGGCCTTGAAGTGTCTACAAGACAGATGATCTGGGATGCTTATTGTCTGAGTTATTTAACATTTACGTAGCATGTTTCCTTCCAGTCAGGTGGCTCATTAGTGGGGACAAAAACCTGTCTGTTTTAACTAGGTTCAGATGCAAACTGTTTTTATGTGTTTGAAGTTTGGAGTTACGATACCCAATTAATAATATTTTTTGAGATTGGTACTCTTTATAATTTATGAATTATAGTAGTGGAAAAATAAAGACCAAATTTATGGACTAATTTTATCTAAAGTTTTTAGAGATTTCAGAGATTTATGAGTAAAGAGCCTGGAAGGAAAACAGGACAGGGTTGAAAAGGGCATTGTAACCTTGGGCAAAATTGATTGTGTCTTGAAGCAGCATCTGTCTTAAAACTACAATTTTAAAAGTATAATTTCCTTGTCTCCTTTCTATCTATCTGTATTTCTTCTAGTCAGCCTCATTTGTAAAAGCATTGCCTTATGGATCCCTGTTGTAGTAGATATTGAGAATACAAGCTAGTAATTCTCTTTCTCTCTGCCTTTTCCTCTCCCCCTCTTTCTTTCCCTAGCTCTTCCTTTCTCCCTTTGTCTCTCTCCCTCCTTTTCTTCCCAGCTAAGACTAGTAAGAAAATCAACATACTTATTCTAGTTTTCATGTAGTCTTAATTCTTTTCCATCTAACTGAAGGTGCTGCTAACAGTGTACAATATCTTTCCCTTACTTGTGTATGTTAGTGAAGATTAAATGCAGAGCCTCAAGTGGGCTAGATAAATTGTACCACTGAACTGTATCTGCAGCCCTTTTTAAATTTGATGTTGAGACAGAGCCTCGCTAAGTTGTCCGGGCTGGCTTTGAACTCGTGATTCTTGCAGTGCAGCCTGTTGAATAGCTGGAATTACAGGTGTGCAGCACCGTGACCAGTTCACTGTGATACTGATTTGCATTTCCCTGATGATTAATGATACTGAGGATTTTGTTTATATACTTGTTTGATATGTATATACCTCTTTTGAGAAATGCTGTGTGTGCATTATTTGAGTGGATTTTTTGTTCATAGTTTTTGTTTGTTTGCTTTTTGCTGTTAAGTTGTTTGAGTTCTTTAGATAGCCTGGAAATTAATATCGTCTGATTAATAGTTTGCAAATCTTTTTTTTCGATTCTGTAGGTTGTCTCTTTACTCTATTTATTGTTTACTTTGCAATACAGAGCTGTTTAATTTGAAGTAATCCCATTTGTAAATTCTTCCTTTTGTTATCTATGGTTTTGGTGTCATATAAAAAATTAGCTATGGTAATGCACACCTAGAATTCCAGTTACTTGAGAGCTTGAGGCAGGAGGATCACAAGTTTAAAGCTATCTTGGGCAATGTAGTAAGACTCTATCACCTAAATACATAAATACAGAAATACAGAAATAAATAAGTAATTAATAAAGGGGTGGGGGAAATGCTTACCTAGTATGTGTGGGATCCTGGGTTGAATCCCTGGCACCGCACCAAAAAAAAAAAAAAAGTCTTCTTCATTCTGAGGTCCTAAATCCACTTTTGGTTGATTTTTGTTTGACAGGCAGATGACTAGTTTCTTTTTTTCTGCTTGTGGGTGTTCAATATCAGTCAAAGAGACTTTCCTTTCCACATTGTATGTTCTTTCTGCTATTGCCAAAAATCAGATGGTGGGAAATATATAAATTTATTTATGGGTTCTCTATTCTATTACATTGTTCCATATGTCTGTTTTTTATTGCTGTTAGTATTATTCTATTTTGTTACTATAGCTTTATAAAATGTTTTGAAGTCAGGTATTATAATGTGTCAAGCTATAAACTATTTACTCAAGATTACTGTGGTTATTCAGAATGCTTTGCAGCTACGTAGAAATTTCACAAGTATTTTTCTTCCTGTGAAGAATATTTTTGGTATTTTCAAGAACTACATCAAATCCAGATTTATTTGAATACTACAGACATTTAAGAATAGCAGTGCTTCTAATAAGATGTCTTTACCTAATTTTTATAACCATCAACTTCTTTCATCAACGTTTTGTTATTTTCTACTTTGTTTTGTTTTTGTTTTGAGTCAGGGTCTCAATAGGCAGTCCAGGCTGGTATTGAACTCACACTTCCTGCCCTAGCCTCCTAGATACTAGGATTGTAGGTATGCACCATCACACTGAGTTTGTTATGGTAGAGCACATTCACTTCCTTGGTATTTTATTTATTTCTAGCTTTTTATTTACTTTTCATTGTTATTGATGATAGGATTGTTTTCTTCTTAGCAATTTCATTATTACTGTGTAAAAAAGGTACTGACTTTTGCATGTTGATTTTTAGCCTGTAAGATGACTGAATTTATCATTTCTAACAGGTTTGTGTGTGTGTGTAATCCATAAGATTTTCCATGTATAAACGCCTGTCATTTTGTGAATCAATAATTTAACTTCCTCTTTTCCTATTTATATGCCTTTTTTCTTTTTCTTGCCTTAATGTCCTCACTCAAATTTCCAATGTTATTTTGAAGATGAGTGATAAAAACAGACATCTTTATCTTGTTCCTGATTTTAGAACAAAGAATTTCAGCTCTTCCCCATTCAGTATAACATTGACTGTGGTTGTACCACACATTACCTATGTTGTATTGATGAACATTGCTTCCATATTCAATTGTTGAGGGTTTTTCTCATTCTATTGATGTATTGTTTATTTTATATAAATTCTACTTGATAATGATGTATGAAACTTTTGACATGCTATTGGATTTTATATATTTGTGTTTTATTTTGTTAAAAAATTTTTGCTGGGCATGGTAATGTATGTGTATAATTCTAGCACTTGGGAGGCTGAGGCAGGAGGATTGCCTGGAGTTTGAGACTAGCTTGGCTACATAATGAGTTTAAAACGAGCCTGAACTACATAATGAGACCCTGGCTCAAAAAAAAAAAAATTTTCGTCTGAGGTCATCAGGATCTTTGGTGAGTAGTTTTTTGTTGTAATTCATCTGGTTTTGACATCAGAGTATACTAGTTACCTTTCCTGTCACTGGGACAATGCTTCACACCTGTGACTTAAAGGAGGCAAGTTTTAATTTAGCTCACAGCTTCAGGAAATTCAGTATGTGGCTAGTAAGCTCTGAGGCAGAAACATCAACGCAGAAGGGCATGGTGCACAAAGCTGCTTCGTTCTTTACAGCCAGGTGATAGAACAGTAGAATAATAACAGAGAGAAAAGGTGAGGGACCAGACACACCCCCCCAAGGCCGTGCCTCCATGGCCCCAGGCATATTCAGAAGTGTGCTCTGTGGATCCCATGGAGGAATCCCAAATGCAATCAAGTTGGCATTTCATGCTAACCAACAAACAGGTTAGTGCTGGCTTCTCAGACAGAGTTGGAGAGTTCCTTTCTTTTCAATACTTTAGGATAGTTTAGGAAAAATTGGTATTCTAGATTTTCTAATTTGTTGTCATGTAGTTGTTTATAGTAGTAACTAATGATCCTTTGAATTTCTGTGGTATCACTTATAATGTGTGCATGTTACTGGGAATCAAACCCAGGGCTTCAAGCCCATTGGGTAAGGACTATACTACTGACCTGCATCTTAGCCCTTTTACTTTATTTTTAAATTTAAGACAGGGTCTTGCTAAGTATTCCAGGCTGACCTCGAATTTACAACAATCTTATCTCAGCGTCTCAAATAACTAGATTTAGAGATGTGCACCTCCACACAATGTCTTTTCATTTTTAAATCACTGATTTTATTTAGATCTTTACTCTTCTTTCTCAGTCTAGTTAGCTGAAGATTTGTTAGTTTTTCTTGTCAACATACCAAGTATTTGTTTCATTGATTTTTTCTATTGCTTTATGGAGTCCCTATTTTGTTTACTTCTACTCTGCTCTTTGGTATTTCCTTATATTAATTTTGTGTTTTATTTTTGGAGGGTAATAGCACTCAAACCCAGGGCTTCACTGAACTGTATTCACAGTTCTCTAGCTCACTAAGTTGCATCATTAAGTTGTTCTATTTTTTGAGATATTTCTGATTTTTATTTTTAATATAGGCACATAGTGCTGTAAATTTCCCTCCTACTTTTTGTATATCTCATAAGTTTTCATATATTAAACTTTTTTTGGAAAAGTTTTAAATTTTCCTTTGATTTCTTCATTGAGCCACTATCCTTTCAAGAGAATGTTGTTCGATTTCCTTGTGTTTGCACAACTTCTAAAGTTTCTATTATTAATTTCTCTTGTTATTCCCCTGTGGTCAGAAGTTACATGCTACCATTTCAGTTTTCTTGTATTTTTTGAGATTTATCTTGTTCTCCATGGAAATCCATGCATGTAGTAGATCAGTTAGCTTTACCAAATTTATAGGATGGCTTTCATAGTAATATGTTTTGTCTTGGCAATATATCCTGGGAGATCTGTTGAGTAAGTTGTGTTAACTTTAGTTCTGGGTGGGCACGTTAGTGTAGTGTCCATCTGGCTTCCTTAACTGAAATCAAAGGCTGTGTCTCTAGGTGTCTCAACAGCCTATGTGGAGATTCACTACTAGCTGGACTACTGTACTCTTATGCAGGTAGCTTCACTAGCAGTTCTGGACATGCATGGCTCTCTGTGGGTGTAGCTTGCCCACCCATTGCTGCAGGTCCCGTAGTGGAGTGCGACCTAGTGGGCCAAGTGGCTGTGATGCAGCATGTTCAGCAGTGGTACAGGATTCCTGTCAGCGTCTCAGCACCACTGGGGGTCTGGGTTGCACCAATGAGTCCAGATGATAGGCCTGTTAGTGTGCCAGGGCTTTGGTGATGACTTTTCCTGGTCTGGGAAGTGACATGCTCAGGGAAGTTTGTCCAGCAGCTTTCCAGGGCCTTAGCAGGCCAAACTTCTAGAAGCAAGCTGCTCAGCTATTTCTTGGAGTTGCATAAGGATGGAGAAGGCTGCCTGGTTTTTTCCTGGGGGTCTCAGTAGTCAGGTCTCTCAGGGGAGGCTGCTCGGGTGCTTCCTGGGGTCATTGGTGGATAGGTAGGGCTATCTATCTTCTTTCCCAGGATTCTGGGGCCAGATGGCTACCCAGCTGGTTCCCAGGACACAGGGAGAGTGCAGGAGGCCACCTGGTTGCTTTCTAGCAGCCTCAGAGGGCTAAGTCACTCATGGGTGACTGCCTGGCTGCAATCCAGGGCCCAGGTTGGGTGATCACTGCCACCTGTTTCCTGGGCCTCTGCTGTTTGAAGTACTCAGGCTGGGATGCCTAGGTGCTTTCCCAGGGTGATGGGAATGTTTGTGGGACCAACTTGCAGGGTTGCAGGTAGGCAGGGTCTCAAGATGGCACTATGAGAACTAAGCACACAGTATCAACTGCCTTATCTCTCAAGCTCAACTTTGTTTTTTTAAAATTTATTTTATTTTATTTTAAAAGGGAGTAAAATTAAACACAACAAAACAGAACAGAACGGGACATAAGAAAGCATAAATTTCAAAGCTAGACAACCAGAGATCTTCACTATTTGTCATATTGTCTCTTGTTTTCTTCCAGATGGTTGTCCTTATCTTTGCATATGGGGAGCTCA